>SNQJ01S0007409.1:97528-122966 GCA_010110895.2 Picea sitchensis | reverse complement strand
AAGGTATATTGTTAGCAGGTCATCTGAAACCTCTATTATCAGTGTTCACGGGATTTATGTACATGGGCTTCCCCTCTAATTCCCACCTTTCTATCTTGGCAGCAAGTGATTTTATTTCTCTAGATGTCTCATCTATTTGATGGGGCATGGGAGAGGAACTAGATGGGGAGGCTTTGGGCCTTTTCTTGGATGTATTTATATCAGCAGTGTTTCTGAGTCGGTCGACAGCCAATATGTTAGATTCTACTTCCACGGCTGCATCCTGCATGAGGGCCAGCGTAATAGCTCTTCTCTCCCTTAGCAATAGGCAAAAATCAGGATCAAAAGAACTAGAGTAAGTGATCTTTGCAGAGGCTTCAGAGGGATTTATCTCAGCAGGGATCTTATTGTACATTTTATTAAATCTCTTGGAGAAGTCAGAGACAGACTCTCCTTCCTTTCTCTTCAATGACCCAAACTCTGTCATGTAATACATGAAATTTTTTTTATCTCCCCATTGTCTCAAAAAGGTACTATCTAAAGCTTCGATCCCATCAATAGATCCAGGAGGCAGGGCCTTAAACCATTTTCTAGCCTCTCCCTGGAGACTATGGACAAAAATCCTCATCCATACGTCTGCATGCATGATGTTATTATCATCTGTGAAACTGTAAAAGGCTTCCAGGTGCTCTTCTGCAGTTATGTCCCCCTCACCTATAAACCTGGGTAGTTGTTTGAGGTAAGCATCTGCTGGGAGGGCGTTGAGAGGCTATGGTAGCATGAGGGGGGCATACCTAGTGGCTATAATGGCCTCCATTCTGGTCATAGGGGGATTTTCTCCTGCCATCGGGATATTGTGTGGAGGAGAACTCGGAGGGGAAGGAGTTCGCGAAGGAGCTACTGGGAATGAGTCCCGAAGTGGAGTGGGAAACAAGAGCGGGTTCAAGGAGAAAGATAATGAGCTCAAGTCAGGAGGTACTCCTCCTTGTGCAGGAGCGGGGAAATCTTCTGTGGTCGTGGGTCTACGCCAAGGTACAGCTTCAGAGGAGAGGGGAGCGACAAGGATTTCTCCCTCCAATCCCAAACCAGGAGGGTAAAACTCAGCAGGAACACTCCCAAAATTCAGGAAACGGGAAACTTGTGAAGGAGGTCTATTAAGAAACTGAGGAGGAGAAAACGGAGTTCTTACAGAAGGAGATGGCGGATTACCTATTTCGGCAGTGAAATATGCTTCTTCAGGGGCTTTTCCTTTCCCATGAACTACCTCCTGATTAGCTCCAGGTGTAGCCAGAGGTAGCTGAGGATTGGACTGCGTGTGTCTGCCTCTGAAAGCCACAATGGACGCGACAAGTTCACCCCAGAGGAGTCGTCACAATGGAGTCACCAGGTGCACAGTAGCAATCTTCAAGAAGGCTCTGATGTCTGATGCACCTTCAGAACCAGAGGCTCAATGTCGTTCAAACTCGGGGAAAAATTTCAACTTCGTCCCCGGCAATGGTGCCAGAAATGTTGGCAATGGAAGTCACTCCTGGATTGCTTGCAGGAGCAGAGCCCGATGCCCATCAGTTTTATGTCACGGTTGTTTATAGATGGGTGATCGAATGGAAGGAAACTCAAAACAATGCGGTTCTAACTCTGAAACCAGGCCAGATATGCATGAGCAAGTGAGGTCTGTTATAAACTTCAGACAGTGAGCTATAGTAAAGGGTGAATAGGCAGAAGACTTGTATCGGAGAAAAGAAGGGGTCTGTTATAAACAGCAGGTTTCTAACAAACTGAGGAAGGAGACGTCCAAATGCGATATCATCTTACATTCAAATGCAAAACCAGAGAATGCAACAATGCCACAATAAATATTTTATCATAACATAACCGCCCTAACTCATGCGACTCAGTCAATCATGAACTCTCTTAGCATGAGACGAAAATTAGACGGAGTAAGAAGAACTGTCTGTCATAAAACAAGAAATATCAAACACAGATGCATAAGCTGGAAACTAGAATAGCAGTTAAAACTTTACAGTAGGGAGCTCTGCTCTACCATCGATGCTTACAAAATACAAAAAACTGAGTCTATATACTCAGGAAACTTCACCTCACAGAGGCGTGTACAGTCACTCAAAGTTGGGTGTCCCTTCAGTCAAACTCGTACTGATGTCTTCTTTTAAGTGCCATCTTAACTAAGCATAGCTCCTGTAAGGAGAGTAGCTGAGCCATTAAGTGATGGGCTAGCGTGTGCAGACTTTTCTGTTGAGTCGGGGAATTTGGCATGGCTTCACTGGGAAAATCGATACACAGGACCTCCTCGGGCAGACGGCTTGCCAGAACCTCCATTCCCTCACTTAATGAATGAGTGGAAGTCTCAACCACCTGCACCTACCGTCATTTACTCCAAACGAGAACAGTAAGGAGATCGGATCTGATGGCACCTGGAGGTTGCGATGATCCTCTCTACAACTGAACTCGGGGCCTCCGGCCTTCTTTATGCAGCTTCTTCCTTTCTTCAAGAGACTATGGGCTTTGACCATATGCTTTCGGCGTTCGCGAATATGCAAGGACTAACCTTCGCTGATTGAAATTGCAATGAGCGATATGCCGAGAAGGCTTAATCTAGCACCACGTGTCCCTCTGAGATCTGACGGCTTAGAACTTACCCGATACCTTTGTGTGCCCAGGTCTGGGACTCTCCCGGCATCTCGTGCATCGGAACATAATAGAGTTGCTTTTTGCACCTTGGAGTTGCGACGGGCGAAACGCCGAGACGGCTCAACTTGTTGCCAGGTGTCCCCTTTGGATGAACGACTGAAAATGCTTCGTGGATGTCGTGGGCCCTAGCTCCTATGCTTTCGGCACTTCGTGTCTCGCGGCTAAGAGGAGCTAGTCCTTTTGCTTTAAATTCGTGATGGGCGAAAAGGCGAGGAGCTTAATCGCGCACCACGTGTCCCTTAGATCTGACGGTCCCAAACTCATCCGACGTTGCAGTGGGCCCCAGGTCCTGAATGATCTCGCTACTTCACGTATCAGGATATGATGGAGCTATTTTTTGCGCATTGGAGCTGCGATGAGCGAGGCGCCGAGATGGCTCTACTTGCTGCCAGGTGTCCCCTCTGGATGGACAGCTGAGATCATTTTGGTAATATACAAGCATTATCCATTGCACTAATCTTGGCGCAACTCTGCTAACCGTGATTACCCACCTATCGTTGATCTTCTCTATACATGGATTCTGGCCGCTGACGACATATTTTGCTCGCTCACTTGATTGGAAGTCGAAAAATGATATTTTTCCATGCTGCGCTCAGGCGCTTCTCGTATAACTTGCAGAGATGAATGCTCTCGAGCCCAAGACAAGAATTATCGTTAACACCTGGAACCAAGGAAAAATTCCATATACAATTTCTTCTAAATAGCTTCCTCCTCTCTCATTGAAACAAGGGAATCCTCCCAGGAGGTCTCATATCTCCTTGAAGACTCTAAAGCTTCGATCTAGCCTCCTCAACTCATGGAACTTGTTTGTCAGTCCTGGAAGATGTCTCTCTCTCCCATCTAAATACGAGGATGAATACTTTCTGAATGAAAGTATCTAAGCCACTGAATCTCTCTGAGATCAGGATCACTTTGAGTCTGCATGCTCCCTATGAAGATTGAATTCATTTGAGTCTGCATGCTCCCTATGAAGATTGAATTCCTTTGAGTCTATATAAAATTTGGTGCCATATTCTCCCTCTGCATGTGTTGACCTCCTCTAAAGTATGATCTCCTATGAACTGTCCTGGGGAGGCTACTCCTCCCTACTGGATCCTGAGGGTTGACTCCCTTTGAACTCTAACTTCTTCTGAGCTTGGTAATTGGTGGGGCCACCTGCCTCACCACTGGTGGAGCCATCTTCTCCTCCTCATGATATGGCTCATCAATGCTATATATTTGTATCCCATTTGCATCCTGCAAAGTATCATCGAACCATGGTGGTCTCTTCCTTGTCACTGCAACGATTTTGGGTAGGCCCTTCTGGCTCTACTAAATCTTCATGATGATCTAAAGAGTGATCAAATTAACTAGAGGGATATGTACGGTCATCTTCAAATCCTCTTTCTCCTTACAATCAATCTCCATATAAGATACTCTGTATCCCACAAAAGTACCCTTCTTGCCAAAAGTTTTTAACTTCATCCTCTTCTTCTTCGGTACATGGATGTATGCAGTCATGTATACAACTTCTTATCTGGATAGTATGCTCCATGTATCAAACTAGAGACCATCTAATATGTTTCCTCTTGCAACCATCACTATAAATCCCCCTCGGAGTTATCACCTATTACCTACCCGAAACAAGAGAAACAACAAGGGAAAACAATAGATAAGAATAATACTCTTATAATAATAATAAAAACAAGAACGAGAACAATCGTCATAGTAGCTCCTTCTTAGAGCTATTACTTGTGACCTGCCTAGAATAAGAGCCAAAACAAAAATACAATAAGAACAACATTCTTCAACACTCTTCTAGTGTTGTGACCAATCATTCCTCCATAGTATCCTGCCTAGAACAAGAAACAAGAATAGCATCGCCTAGAGGAGATAAATTTATCTTGTAAACAAGTGCATCATTAATATTGAACAATGAGATTTTACTTAATGATCATCATACCAACAATATTTAAGTGTTACTAAACATTTGATAGTAATAGCAGTAATAGAACTCTAAATATTCGTATTATGGTTACAACACTTACTTAGGCTGCAACAACATAAAATATCAAACTTGATATGAAAACCTGGAGTCTAGCTACTACTATCACATTTGAGTTATTCTATATTGTAGGAGACATCGTCACTGCTGCCTCCAACTCTTGGGATTCCTCTGAGTACACTAGATCTAAGATCCCTTTGGATCTAATGTCATTGCTTGGATAAATGTCCTCTTTTTTTCCAAGTGTACGTCTCCTACAAACACCCTCATCTTATTTTTAAGTACACCTTCCAAATTTGTCTTCTAATATGAGATATTACATCAATAAGAAAAAGTTATAAATCTCATTTGTAGCTGCAGATCTCAGTAATGTGGCAAATCTCATGATCTTCCTTCCAGCGATTAGACTGTTATGAAGGAAACCTGCTCTTATACCATGTTATATTTTTCATTAGTTTTGTTAACATTAGATTTACCTAGAATTGTTATCTTCTTTTAACTTTCAATAATATATATAAATAACAGCTAAACAAGCTCAAGATGATACAAAGATTTATCCTAGGAAAACCGCAAATGGGGGAAAATCCAAACCAACTTTTCTTAGAGAGAATCTTTCCAATATTCCAATACAATCATGAACAAGCTCTATTCACAAGAGAAAACCAGCAATGAAGAAACCCTAATAACAAATACTTATCTTCTTCTAGTCAAACCATAACGAGGGTTGACAACTGAGAAACACAATAGAACTAGCGCAAGATAGGCGCATCACTAGAGCAAGATAGTGCACCACATAATTGACACAACTGGCAACTGGTAACAACAACTGCAACTAGCATGAAGCAACTGGGAAATATCACACAACCTTAGAGCAAGTCCTCCAGAGGTAGCACACAAGAGATATCACCAAGAACCACTAAGAATATCCTTCCCCAAGTGGGGTGCACTCTCCAAGAGAACTAGAAACCAAAAATAGTGAAACTATAGTTGTAATAGCCTAGTGCGCATTGGAGAAGGAGAACTTCCTAGCTGTACAAACGAATTGGCCCAGATTAGTATTTATACTAATCTAGGCACATGTCTGGGGCCGACTTCTTATTTTGGGTCTTTATTATTTCTGTGGGTCAACTTCTCTTCTTGGAAATTATATTTCCACTTTATTATTATTTCCTATGGGTCGACTTATCTTCTGTGGTCTTCTATTTTACTTTATTCTTTTCCGAGGTGTTCTTCAACTATTCAATCGTCTTCCTTTGACTTCTTGGAATATTCTTCTTCTGTAAGAAAATTTTTCCAAGAGGGAATACCTATTGCAACTACCAAAACATCAAAAACCATTTCTACATCTTGTCCTTTAAAGGTAATAATAGTATTGGACTTCTCTTTCTTAGATATGTTGAAGCATATATAATCGTCATGTTTGCAAGTTTAACCTAATGACCATGGTTGTCACAAATCGAGCTTGATGTGCCTAGTTATTTTTGGAGTTTTCCAAATCAATGGGATAGGAGAACAATGGCATCCACTAATGGTAAGATGTCAATGAAAACCCTATAAATAAAGCAACCACTAGAATCTCCTACAAGTTATTAAATGAGATCTTTTAATTCATCACTATAAATTCCGAGGGTGGGTGAGATGGACACCCTTACTTTACCCCCATGGTGTTTTTATATGCCATATGTGTTTCCCATATCAATTCAAACTCCCAATAATCATCTTCCAGAGTCACAACCAAAGAGATCACAAGGTTTGGGGCCCCAATACCTTGACCCTCTTGAATAGTAGGTGTCTTAGAACTATATCAAAGGCTTTGTGGAAGTCCATGAAACATAAATATATCTCGTGTTTCCTTTCTTTCACTTCATCAATGATGGTTGTTAGTGGTAAAATATGGTCACAAGGATGATGATTCCTTATAAAACATGATTGTACTTTAGCCCACATCTTCTTCCTATCTACCCATTTGGAAATGAAGTCACATGGTGTTGCAACAATGAGTTTAGCCATAGTGTGCTTGTTGACGTTTGAATCCATCAGGACCAAAATGACAACCTCACGAGGATATAAATCCCCCTGCGTTTTTTTATAGGTGGTACTCCTCTTTGGCTAAAATATATATCTGTGATATCTTGTATTAGGAGAATTCTAAGGCAACAAACCCTAGATCTTTATTTCTTGAATTTACTCAATAAAATGGTTCTTAAATAAATTGATTTGATATTTATGTGCAGCAAGAAGTCTCTTAACAATAGAAAATATTGAAGGAGGGCTTCAACATCGTAATTTCTTTGTGATCGACATCACATACACAATCTTCTTAATCACATACAAATGCATCCATATTTTATTCACTAGAAGTAAGAGAGATTAATTTGATCATCTCAAAGAGTTTACAAAAAATACTACTATTAAGATCAAAAAGAGAATTTGATAGATCAATTTCAAATACCTCATACTTAAGACTGAAAGTTACAAGATACAATCGAAATCAACCTCAAAACAATTATTTGTGGAGTTTTATTCATGAAATATGTTCTTCATTACAAAATTTATGACAGTCATGTATATGGTTGTAAATACTCCATGATCATATAAAGAAATTATTTTGAAGAATACAAGAACACTCAAGAACTCAGCTTTGTGCCCAATTCAGAGATTGAAGCATCAAACTATGAGAAATGGTGTAGAAGAAGGGGAAGGGTGGAGAAGATGAAGATATATTTTCATTGATAATAATCTTGGCTATATATTCATAGTTGTACCTTCTTCTTCCTTTGATATTATGCCCTTCCCCTTTGATAATTCTGATTATTGACCCTTTGATGATGCCCTTCTTCTCTTTTTAAATGAGATTTTCTAACTACTTGAGTAGTTAGGGTTTTTTCCTCTCTTGAATTTCTTGTACACTTTTCATCTTGAAACATATTATTTAATTAGTGCCTCATTTAAATGCTTATTAATGAATCCACATCATTATCATTTGTATATTTAAAATGGGTCCCTTTCCTTTTTTAATAAAAGTTTTTAAATAAACTTTTGTTTTCAAAATTCAATTAATTGTCTTTTAAATAAGGGGACTGTGTTTTAATTTTCTGGAAGTGATAATCAACATTTTAGCCATGAAAATTACTTCATATGTGATATTCATTGTCTTATATTTCCAACGATATAATTTTTTCCCAAATCTATCTCCCAGATCTCTATATATGAGCTCATGAAGTCAAGTTGTCACACAAATCCATTAAAATGAAGCTGATTGATATTTGAATTTCTAAGAAAAATGTGGCCACTTTTAGGACTTCAAACTTATACCATCATATTCTACATCTAAATAACTTTCCAACGGCATAAATCTTGCACGATTCTGACATCCGGAGCTCAAGTTATGACTTCTGGAAGATTACGACTCAAGAACCGTCAATCAGATGTCTTTTGAAAATGTGAGCCCTTGATCTTGGATCTGCCCTCCTTTAGTTCAAAATTCGAATTTTAGTGTAAATCCCATCCCACATGCATGGGAAAATTTAAGTTTTGAGTACATATATAGAAAATTACTTCATGTCTCTTATGTGGAAGACGAGGAGAGTATAAAGACCATTGAGTTCAACCCTTAGAATATTGATGAATAAAATAATAATTTTAGAACCCCGTCACCATCCACCTCGTGCCCAGTCACCATGACTAGTCATGCCTATTCATCTCCATGTGTTGGAACCCGGTTGGATTCCATATATTCCATGTGTCACCATCCATTAACTGCCATGTGACACCATTCCTTGATCACCATGTGGCACCATTCCACGCTACCATGTGTAACAATCTTATTGGTTACCACTTTGTATGATTAAAATAATTCTTGTTATAAATCTTAAGTGGGAAAGTAAATGAGAGGGGGAAGATATGGGTAGTTAGGGAAGGATATAAATGAGGGGAGAAAAAGTGAGGCGGTGACATAGGTTGAGGTAGGGTGGGGTAGTTTTTAGGCAGCAAGTTCGCGGGGTGAGAGAGTGAGGGAGGTGAGGGGGTAAGGGAATCTGCGAATCCGACGAGGCGGTGGGATAAATGTGGGTAGTGGAGCTATGGGGTGGGAAATGTAGGTGGTGGAGGTTAGGGAGTTACGTAGGATGAGGTAGGGGAGGGAAATGGCTATGATGGGGAGGTAAATAATGTTGGGTTGTCGGGTATGGGGTGAGGGAAGTGGGTAAGTCCGTGAGTCTAAAAACCCGCAAACTCGATGAACCCAAAAATTTATAAATTATTCTAAGTGTTGAGTGTATGGAGTGGGGGAAGGTGAGAGGAGAGGAAGGGGAAGTGGGTAAGGAGTGTGGTGGAGAGTTATGGCGGGTGCCTGCAAAAGTATGGAGTAAGGAAAGGGAAGAAGAGTGGAGCATGGAGGGTGTGGTGAGTGAACCCGCCATGCTATAAATTGAAGAAATAACATGGGCCTAAAAAATTTAAATGTAGTTCTAGGATATTATATTTATTCCACATGGAAGAAACACCCTTTTTCCGCTTAAACAAAAACCTAGATATCTTGAAGATATGAACTTGAATTTTTGATCCAAAAATTGTGTGGCAGAGCTGAAACTAACGGATATGCAATGAACTTATAATAGTTCAAAAATTTTCTTCTTTTGATATCATTTTTTTTTATGAATCCAAGAGCGGGAAAATATAAATGACCAAATTTTGGTCAATAACTGGCTCCAACTGCGGGACAATGATCCCCTATGGGTTACTGAGAGCACGAGAATCTCAAGACCATTTACCTTCTCCATTGGGCTATGGAGTCATCTTCAAAATATATTCTTGTAATTCTTCTTCTTTCATGGAGTTATCTTCAAATTTCAATATATGGACCACCTTATTGTGCAAAACTTGAACAAAATATGTACATACATGATCTACCTACCCTACCTTACTTAGACAAAAGAAGAAACTTAGGTGTAGGTAGATTTCCAGTTGAGCCATTCAAACATTGATATGATTTGTGGAATGAACTCCATCACTATGGAACATATTAGGGATTGTACCAATGAGTCAGGGGCACTCTCAATGTCTACTGGAGAAAAAATGAACCAAGTGTGCTGAAAATTTGATTGCGTTGTTTGGCCAACAATGCTCTGGAACCATAATTCAATGAAGTCAATTCTTGGCTGCTTAAGAATATTATTGTCTTTGATTGGATGAGGAGTTTCCAATATTAACATTCCTTTATTTTCCTTCTTATCATTGTGCACATCGAAGAATTCATCAACAATGTCTTGAAAAGACTCTTGCTCATCATTCTTCTCAAGATTCATTTCTTCCACGAATTGTTCATATGCCTCTAGCTGTTATGGAATTATTGTAATCTTGTGAACATATAGTTGTATTTTGATCTACTGAAGTTATATTAACCTCTGTTCAAAGTTAAATTTATAAGTTGAATATATTCAAAGTATTAGATTGATTAAGGTTGAGATTTTAGAGTTTATTTCGGGCAGGTCACAAGTGATAACTCTGAGGTAAGCTATAGTGACGGTTGCAAGAGACAACATATTAGATGATCTCTAGTTTGAGACATGCAATAGACTATCCAGATAAGAAGTTGTATACACAACCGTATACATCCATGTACCAAAGAAGAAGAAGATGAAGAAGGGTGCTTTTGTGAGATACATAGTATCTCATATGGATATTTATTGTAAGGAGAAGAAGGCTCCAAAAATGATCGAACAAATATATCTAGTGAAGTTGATCACTCTTTAGATCATCAGGAAGAGTTAGTAGAGCCAGAAGGGCCTACCCATAATCATTGTGGTAACCAAGAAGAGACCAATGTGGTCCCATGAAACTTTGGAGGATGCAACATTGATCAGCCATATCATGAGGAGGAGATGGCTCCGAAGATTATACATATTTAGAGGGAGTCAAGCTTCATAGGGAGAATGGAGACTCGGAGACTTTCAAATTCATATGGAAGAGAGAGACGTCTTCCGAAACTAACAGACAAATGCCATGGGTTGAAAAGGCTAGATCTAAGATTTAGAGGCTTCGAGGAGATATGATATATTATGGGAAGATTATGTTACTTCAATAGACTTTCCTACAATGATCGAGGAGGAATCCAATCAAAAGGACTAGGATATATATCTTTTCCTTGATTTCGAGACCATAAGGGAAGTGGGTGGTGACTTCCAAGTTGATATACAAGATCAAGCATGCTGCAGATAGATAGCCTAGAGGTGTACAAAGCCTGATTTGTGTCCATAGAATTCTCCCAGCAAGAGGGAGAAGACTATGACGAGACACTTACTCCAGTATATTGCTACCGACGAACATGTAGCAGATATGTTGACCAAGCCTCTGTTAGGGACAATCTTGGAGTGGTCCAAATGTTTTTCTCCAGGAGTGAGAATTGATGTATTCCCCATTAGTGGGAAGTGATGTGATCCCCAATAGTGGTATGTTACCCCAGCATAGGTTGGTATGCTACTCCAACGCAGGATGGTATGTTACCCCGATGTAGGTTGGTATGCCACTCCAACACATGCTGGTATGTTACCCCATCGCAGGTTGATATGCTACTCCAACACAGGCTAATATGTTACCCCAACACATGTTGGTATTCTACTCCAACGTAGGATGGTATGTTACCTCAACATAGGTTGGTATGCTACTCCAATGCAGGTTGGTATGTTACCCTAAAGCATGTTGGTATGCTACTCCAATGCAGGCTAGTATGTTATCCCAGCACAGGTTGGTATGATACTCCAACAAAGGCTAGTACACTACTCCAGTGAAAGTGCATAACTTATTATGATGTATGGATTCATGAAATTCAACAAGACAATGACCGAGGTGTGTAGAAGTGCATAAGAAGTGATGATGATCGTGCCAAGAGGAATACCTTCCTCATTAAGAGGGAGTGTTAAATTTTTGAGTCAGATTCTATGTGAGATGACGAGTTGTCATTTCGTATTAACTAGATGTCGACCTGTAGTGTCAAAAATGATTCCCAGTTAGAGTGTCTATCAATAGAATCAAAGGTTACTAGCTAGAGAGCCAACTAGTGGTGTTGGAGGTGTTTTCCATCTAGATGGATAATGTGCAGCTATGATAGTGATACTTGATATGTTTGATCATACGATAGCCTGAGTGGCTATGGTGATGCTACTTGTAGACTGGTCTGCAAGACCATGTGATTCTTTCCCATGCCATGTGAGATGGATGGATGTGTTTGAGACCACTACATGAAGAACATATTAGTTAATACCTCCCTAGCTAAGAGGGAGTGTTGATGTTTTGGTAGTTGCGGGAGGTATTGACCTCCATGTGTAACCTATGACTTAGAAGAATATTCTAGAAGCAAGTGAACCATTAAACATATGTGTGGAAACCATAGAAGACAAGTTGGCCTAGAATAATACATAATATTAGAATATTATCTTCCAGAAATACAAGTCAGCTCCATAGGAAAAAGATAAACATAAAATATAATTACTAGAAAGTCAGGTTGGCCCACCCAGACAATTCATTGGATAGATTAATATAAATAGAGGATGTTTTGGCTCATTTGCATATCCAGTTAGAGCACAAGTCTTTTGGAGATCCGCAGTTGTAGCTGCAAGGAGGAATAAGGGTGTATGGTCATCTCTTGATCTTGGTCTCTCTCTAGTGCTATCAAGTGATTCTCTTGGTGAAACTCTTGGTGATATTCTTGCTAAGTATGGTGCAAGGTTGAGAGAGTAGAGTAGTTGCAATTGCTGCAGTTGTGTATGACATTTATTCTGTGGATATGGAGACTCTCTCTCTTTTGCACTACCATTGGAGAATGAGCGCTCTACTTGTCTTGAGTTGTTGTTGCAGTTAGAAACTAGGGTTTATTTGTTGGTTCTGGAGTAGGCTTGTCAAAATTATTCTAAGTAAAAGTTAGTGTGCTAGGGGGTGGCATATGTGAATGCCTATGGTTGAGTGGCAATGATGTGACATTGTCTATGGTTAAATGAGCATACCAAAATTTCAATAGCGTTGTCCCTTGACCAAGTTTTGTGAGATCTGTGTTCAAGTTGACCTAATTTGGGACTTCAACAGCCTGTCGAAGATGAAATGCAAGACGAAGCATAGTTCGCGGGATCTCGGCCCCTTTTTGGGTGCTTTTTTGGGATTTGGGAATATGTAACGGGAATGGGATGTCGTCCCATGGGTTTACCCATGTTTAGGCCTATTTTGTATGTATAAATAGAAGGCTAGGAAATGTAAGAAGTAGTGCGCAAGAGTTGTGCAAGTTGGCTAAGTGCTAAGAGTTGGATCTGTGTGATCAAGAATTGTAAGGCTTCGTGCATACTATATGACACTTGCAGAGCTAAGTGCAAGTCATTGTAAGAGACTGTGAAGGCTTTGTGCAGTAACACAAGGAAGGAGGATCTAGCGAGTTGCGTAGATCTCCTATCCTAGGCAGAGTAAGGGTTTTGTGGCTCTGTGCATGTGACTGATTGAAGATAATAAAGAACAAGAGTTGGTGGACGTAGGCCCAGGGTGGGGGTGAACCACGTAAATATTGTGTTATTCTGCTCTATCCAATGTTCTGATGTGTTTATGTGTTATTTGTTAAGTGCTTTGGTATAGATAGATAGATTTGTTTATGATTTATGCTTATGATGAATCTGGATGCTAGATCTAACATCTATGAACTTGCTTAGTGCTTGAGTCTGCTAGATCTGATCTAATCCCGTGTGCTAAGTGCTTATATACATTAGATCTGGTTGAATGCTGCGATGCTCTGTTTTATCTGCGAAGTAGATATTGGTCAAGTATTGATGAATGTTAACTGCTAAGTTCTCTATTTAGTGTTATAATCACATATTTGTGTCCCAACTAAGGTTGCAGACACCTGAGTCCTACAACCACCCCTACCTCTACCTCAGGTGAGACTTTATCTGCTTCGCAGGTGTTGTCAAAAGGGCTGGTAGTTAGGGTTTTGTTGGTGTGTTGTTGTAGCGTTGAACCTTGGGTCTGCCCCTATCCCAACAAATGGTTATGTTGCTGGGACCTAAAACTGTGATTGCTGGGAACTAAGGAAGAAGAAGCTCTATGCAGAGAGAAGACCTGAAATTGTGAAAGCTCTGTGCATAGATCTATTACTCTAGTGCACAATACTCTACTAGTTTGTAAAGCTCTATGAAAGAAGTTTGATATGAAGAAAAGAGGTAAGATCTGGAAGCTTTGTTCTCTAAGAAAGGTAAAAGTGAGAATTTTTTATTAAAAAAAAAGGTAAGATCTTAAATCTTTGTGCTCTGATAAAGGTAATAATATTGAAAAGTTCTAGATCTGAAAGCTTTGTGCTTTGTAGAAGTAAGATAAGTAGAAATTTTTGTTTCAACAGTATGGATCTAGGTATGTTTGGTAGATTCTATCCTAGCTTGAAAACTAGGGTATTAATAGATGAAAGAAGATTTGATATCAGTAGATCTGATAAGAATAGTGAAAAATATGTTATACCTATGCATAGAAAGAATGTTTGGACTAACGAGTGGATGCAGGATCCTAGAAAGAACCGTTTGTAGGTTAGCTACCAAGAATATAGCGCACAATGTAGGAAAGGCTGGGGATCATTTAAAATAAAGAGATGATTAACACTCTGCTACAGTTGCAGAAAACTGGGACATCTTGCCAAGGAATGCCCTAGGAGAAGACCTAGTTGTCTTTGTTGTAAAGATATGGACCATGAATTATTGGATTGTCCTAGAATGATTGCTAATCTTGAAGAAATGAACATGAGACAAGAAATCCCTAAGGCAGATCCAGTAACTAAGATTATGGCCGAACCCCAAAAAGAATCAGAAAAAGTATTGCTACATATGAGAGAAACCCTGAATGACCACCGACATGTCAGATTATCAGAGATCTTCAAAGAAAAAGAATGCCTTGAAGCAAGAATAAGAGATTTCGATATTGACTGTGTTATAAATGAGGAAACACAGGTGAATATCATGATAGAGAGAACTTGGGAATCTATAGGGAGGCATGCTATGATTCCTTCATTAGGAGGAATAGGATTATTCAAAGGAAAGCTGATAAACTTAATTGGAAAGCTCACCTGAATACCTATGACTGTCGATAGAGCTTCGACAGAAGAAGATTTTGATATCATTAAATTTATTGAGGACAACGCACCATTTACCATGCTACTGGGAAAACCTTGGATTGAAAGAGATTAGGACAGAAGCCAAGAAGAAGAAGAAGTTTTAGAACAGAAGAAGCAAGCGTTAAAAGAATTCATGACTAGAAGGACCACGCACTTGATTGAAGAACAAAAGAACAGATCGAAGTTATTTAACACCAGAGACTCGGATGTCGAACTTGCAAGAATAATGGAAGACCCACTGAAGATTGAAGTACCTATTCCAGATAAAGAAGAAGGATCACCTGTGAATCTTAGGAAAGGATCTCAACAACGTGAAGTCACTATGTCAAAAGAAGATAAGAATCGGAATGAAAAAAGGCATACCGAGACAAAGCTCACTGGGAAGAAGGATAGAAAGATAAGTAAGAAGAGGGCTAAGATCTAAAATTTATAAAAATATCTAGAGGAAACCTCGCAAAAGAAAAAATTTCAAAATTGGAGCTTCGTTGGGATATCAAAACAACGACACATAGCACTTCGCCATGGAGAAGCAATATAGTCGTTGGAGACATTATAACCATTAGACCAATGCTACAAATGGGCAGAAATACATTTATGGACAGACAGATCACCATCCAACCATTGGGACCTTGTCATAACGGACATAACAGAGTTAATGAAGGCTTCATACCCGTTGCAAGCGACCCGTTGCTAAGTTAACTATTTATCCCATCGTGCCATGCACCGAGAACACTTTTTCCAACTGAGAAATTGAGCCCGCAGACTAAGTTTATTTTATACAGTGATTATCGCACTCTTGTTGTCTATCCTATTACAATGTCTAAATTATTCCCTGAACCCGATATTGTTAACCCCGAGTGTGTATGTCAGAATAATTGAGCATTGTAGAGAAAGTTGTGGAAGAAGTTTTGATAGACCTCATGACTGAAAGAGTCATGTCGATGTCTACATGTGTACAAGCATCGTCGATGACAGGACTTCCATCCTCTCCATCCACTTCTCGCGGAGCCGGACCATCCCGACCATCTGATGAAAAACGAACCAAGCGCAAGGATGACCTAGCGAATGCTAAATTAATTCCAACCATATTACCCGCCTATATTCCACCCCTGAGCAGCACAGTAAATTGAGATAGTGTGCCTAGATATTTTGAATACACCTTGGTTACGGCGTACCTCCCAAAGGCGATACATGTAGTTCGAGCAGACCAAGATAAGATTGCAGCGTTGAAGTTTAGTGACTTCAACCTCGGAGATCGCAACGTTCACAACATGCTCACCCCACATAAGTACCTAACCCAAACTAAGGGGAAGAATTCGAAGATAATGCCCCAGTCGTGGACTATGAACCTTATGTAGTCTACCCTGCTGAACGTCATGAAGATTCCTCACTTCAGACGACATCAGGAGGTTAATGCATGTGTCAAGATGTTGTTGTCTTGTTACCATGGAGGCTATTTGTGGCTAAACTGTCGTATAACAGTTGATCTGACACTGATCAATCGGATCATGGGGTTGAGTATGCAAGGACCCGATCCACAAGAGTTTTACCATGGAAAATCCATGGATCGCGCTCTAGCACAATGAATCAAGGACACTTATGACGATGTCAAGAAGGGCAGGTGAGGTTACAAAGTAGCTTCTATCCAAAGTGGCGCAATGAGCCTCGCCTGTCAATTGATTGCAGGGAAGTTAGTCCGAAAGAACTGACCCACCCAAGTCATCGGTTTTGTAGTCAACCTCACAGGAAAGTGTGTGGAAGGCCTTCGAATGAACTGGGTGAAGTACCTAGTGAACCAGTTGGAACTCGACTGCAAAGAAGCACAAGATAAAGGATATGAGTTTCATTTTAATTGGATTTTGATATTGATAGATTTCATTATCTGGTAGATGTCGGAAGGTACGACCTTCCCGGACATCGAGCCTTTTGAACCACTGGCTGCGAAGTTCAACACACTATGGTACTCAAGCGACATGAATAAACAGTGGAAGTCAATTTATTTTTTTTCATACCTACTAAAATCAGCTGAAGGTATCCATACAGTCCGAGCCTCACATCACTCCGAACACTTTACACCAGTTCAGGCCTCTGATGAAGTTCTTACATCACAACACGCACTGACGAACACAAGAAACAAATTCAGTCCTACTACAAGCTGACAGAGCAGGACTTGGAGAAGATCACCAAGGACTGGTCAGTGGACCTCCTTGTTCCAGCAGACCCTGCGGAGATATCCGACATAGACAACCCAGAAAAAGTGCATGATACACCCAGACCTAGCGGGCCAAAGAAGACCAGAGAAGTTCAAGAAATAGACAACGCATCCGTGAATACTGCTTCCATATCACCAGAGAAAGGAGGTGATGGCAAAGATTTGGGTGACAAAGAAGTCGAACAGAAGCAAGGAGACAAGGTTGATCCCCTAAAGAAGAGAAAAGGTTCACCTCTGAAACCTTCCTCCTGAAAGAAAGTGAAGGCTACCATGACCAAGATGCAGACCGTCCTCACCTCTGATGACTTTGACTTCCTCATAGCAGCCCTACAAGATGCTTCGTTGGAAATAGAAGAGAAACAAGAAGAAAAACAAGAGGAGTTGTATGATCAAATTGAGACTGAACTCCAAGGGGTACAACAAACCCTATAGTCTAGCTACGCAGTATCCACTGCGTCGGGAGAGCCAGAATTGGGAGATGCGCCAACTCAACTCTACCACTTAGCTGATACAGTCAAAGCTCACCTTAGAAGAGCACAGGAAGAAACAACACAAGCCACCCAAGATTTGACACAAGTACAAGGAGTACTAGTAGAGAAACACAGTGTTGCAGAATGAGAAAAGCTTGCTCTCCAAGCAAAGTTTGATGAAGAAAAAGTACAGCTACAACAAGAAAAGGAACAGTTGCTCGCAGAGCAACTCGAAGTAAAGGAAGTGGTCAACATAACACTTCTCTCTATGACATTCGTAGAAGTAAAGGCTGAATATCGAGTTCCACAACAAATAGCGCAACTTGAAGAAGTGATCCAGCAGCTACAACAACGCATTACATACTTGGAACTACACGTAGTACCCGAGACCCCACAAGAGATAAGAGACCAAAGGGAAGAAACTGCCAGGAGTGCAGTTGAAAGGCTCAAGGCTCTTACCTTGGAATGCAAGCGCCTCACTACGCGCAATGCCTAGACCTATGAACAACTCACGGAGAACCTAGAATTGAAGGCACTAGAGTCGCAGCTCCAAGAGGTGAAGTATCAAGCCGAAAATATACAGGTGCAACTGAAGCCCCTGTCAGTTGTGGAGAGAATGAAGCACTCCCAAGAGCAACGCACTGCACATCAGCAAATCCATACCATCTAGAGAAGAGTTATGGAGGTAACTCAGAAACTCCAACCCGTGCAAGATACGGCCTATCAATTGTTTATAGAAGTAGAAGGCCAAGGAATAGAGCTAGAGCAGGTTGCCACTACAGTTTAACATCGTCTAAAGGGACCAATCAATGATGCAATCATCCAGGAGTTCACAGAACATGATGTTGTGGCACAGTAGCAAGTCGAAGTATCTCGAGCCAAGCTCGAGGCGTTCGAAGTAGAACTAGTCAGACTAGAGTGACTCGGGATGAGTCACGAGTAAGTTTTGGGGGCATGTTGGCCCTTGACCAAGTTTTGGGATATCCTTGGTCAAGTTGACCTATTTTGGGACTTTGACAGCCTGTCGAAGATGGAGTGCAAGACAAAGCAGAGATCGCAGGATCTCAGCCCCTTTTTGGGTCCTTTTTTGGGATTTGGGAATATGTAACGGGAATGGGATGTCGACCCATGGGTTTACCCATGTTTAGGCCTATTTTGTATGTATAAATAGAAGGCTAGGAAATGTAAGAAGTAGTGTGCAAGAGTTGTTCAAGTTGGCTAAGTGCTAAGAGTTGGATCTGTGTGATCAAGAATTGTAAAGCTTCGTGCATAATGTATGAGACTTGCAGAGCTAAGTGAAAGTCATTGTAAGAGACTGTGAAGGCTTTGTGTTGTAACGTAGGGAAGGAGGATCTAGCGAGTTACGCAAATCTCTTGTCCTAGGCGGAGTAAGGGTTTTGTGGCTCTGTGCATGTAGATGACTGATTGAAGCTAATAAAGAAGAAGAGTTGGTGGACGTAGCCCCAGGGTGGGGGTAAACCATGTAAATATTGTGTTATTCTTCTCAGTGCGATGTTCTAATGTGTTTATGTGTTATTTGTTAAGTTCTTTGGTGTAGATAGATAGATCTATTTATGCTTTGTGTTTATGATGAATCTGGGTTGCTAGATCTGACATCTGTGAACTTGATTAGTGCTTGAGTCTACTAGATCTGATCTAATCCCGTGTGCTAAGTGCTTATATACATTAGATCTGGGTGAATGTTGCGATGCTCTGTTTTATCTGCGAAGTAGATATTGGTCAAGTATTGATGAATGTTAACTTCTAAGTGCTCTATTTAGTGTTATAATCACAGATATGTGTCCCAGCTAAGGTTGCAGACACCTGAGTCCTGCAACCACCCCTGCCTCTACCTTGGGTGAGACTTCATCTGCTTCGTAGGTGTTGTCGAAAGGGTCGGTAATTAGGGTTTTTTTGGTGCGTTGTTGTAGCGTTGAACCTTGGGTCTGCCCCTGTGCCAACAAATAGAAAACACCTTCTAGTTACATTGAGAATATGTCACCACTAAGATGAGGTCCTATAGAATATATACTATAATGAAGTCTATTTCTAATTCAACATAATGAAGTCTATTTCTGATTCAATATAGTTTATTCAATGCAATTTATTATTAACAAAGAAATTTGATACACAATGTCTTAAACATTATAATGCTTAATATTTTTATAATGCTAATTTGATATACAATGTCTTAAACATTATAATGCTAATTTGATATACCATGTCTTAAACATTATAATGCTTAATATTTTTATAATGCAATGCATTGTCTAAAGTCATAAATGACATGATAAGAAATATAAATTTGATTGTAAAAGAGTAAGTTTACGTTTAAAAATAACTCAACAATGATGTTATAAATAATGTGATATCAAATATAAATTCTATTGTAAATTCACAAGCTCATATTATAAACATGGCAATATCAAAATTGGAGACCAATTTTGCTTACTGATTATAGATACAATCTTCTTCTTAAAAATTCTAGCAGCAACAATTCATGTTGAATGTATGTATGTATGCAAATATTGATTATAGACACACTCATCGCAGAAATTCTAAAACAAGGCAAAATTTCTTATACAATTGTGTATCTAAATGTTGTTTATTTTCATTATATGTCAATATTTTATATCTAAATTTTGTTTATTTTCATTATATGTCAATATTTTATATCTAAATGTTGTTTATTTTCATTATATGTCAATATTTTATTGACAATAGTTTTTCTCGACTCTATAATTAATTTTCCTTGATTGAGGTCACACAAATGTAAAAGAGTGTTGATGAAATGGAGAAACATTAAGCACCATGTAGTGAGATAATGCTTGGTTTACTGATTGGTGCATTCTATCTATTGGATGGTGAATAATGTGCATCAAACGAATATGATGCACCAAAGAATTAACCATTGATTGACTCACTGCATGGTGTTTAATGTTAGTCGATGAAATGGTGTTATATCTTAATTCGATATGTGTTGAAGTTTGCGATAGCCCACAATATTGAATATGTAAATGACTCGGATTGGACCATCATACAATTTGTCATCTATCTTGGTACTTTCTAGATGGAAAACATTGGAGGAATCAACTTGCAGGGCCATTTTAGC
The DNA here is from genome assembly GCA_010110895.2 of Picea sitchensis. Lineage (NCBI taxonomy): Eukaryota > Viridiplantae > Streptophyta > Pinopsida > Pinales > Pinaceae > Picea > Picea sitchensis. Next base: position 102,371 of record SNQJ01S0007409.1, on the reverse strand, counting down.
GGCAAGTCCCAGTTGGGAAAATTGGGGTCCAGAACCTTTCAGATCCATTTTGAGGCATTAAATGACATTTTTTCATGTTACATTGTACACGACTCATGCACACACCCTTGATGGTGTTCTACACTTCGAGTCCTTTCCAACAGTGTGTATGCAAAAGTTATGCCTCCCACAAGTTCACTTACCTTGTGGACCACCATGATACTAGTGGATGCCATGTCCACCCCCATTACTCACACATATAGGGCTAGCCACGTGTGGACTTTCAAGAAGCTACTAGAAGTTCCAAACGTGATCACTAATTGAGGGTTGAGGACATCGAAACCCTAATTCTAGACTACTATCGGGCTATGTTAAATACCGAGCCACAAAGGGAAGACAATGTCAAAGACAAATCCATAGTGAGCACCTATTTCTTTGTACTTGAAGAATAGATAGCAAAGCATAGGCCTCACCTTGTCGTTGGGTTTTCTCTCGTATTGGGTTTTCCGTGATACATCTTGTGTTTAATTGTGTGGATGGTGTGTATATGTTTGCTCATTTCTTCATTTTTGTAATTCAATTATTTCATAAATTCAAGCAAAGCTAGTAACTAACTAATCTAGGTTCTAAGGAAACATATTGCAAAAATCTAAGATTTCAGAATAGTTACGTCAAAGGATTATACCTATTGAAAAAAAAAATTAATTAAAAAAGTGGTTAATGTGATTAGCTTAATAATAGTGAATTAGGTAAATGCCTACTTTATTTATTGCTCCTGGGTTTTTAATATATGTTCAATGGGTGCATTGCTATCATTTAATTTACTGCTCTGTTTTTACGTTCTTTTTCTTTAAATCATATGTATCAACTATTCGATCTCTTGCCATAACAAAAAGCATGCACATATTCAATCTTTTATTTTTGGAAAACATGTGGAATATAGTGATGGATTTGGATTTTGCTTCGAGGAAGATGTAAACATACCTCAAGATGTCCACTCTGTTGTAGTCTAGTTGGTTACGATACTCGGCTCTCACCCGAGAGACCCGGGTTCAAGTCCCGGCAACGGAATTTATATTGTTTTAAAAGATTTTTAACATTGTCGAGATTTTCTACATTTTAAATGTCGTTGAAACCCTCTAAACAAAACAAATGAACAGAGGTGCGGCAAACCCGAGAGCGATGCTCAATAAATATGGCTTTGGAAAAGAAGTCAGATCTAAAGTTGCATTAAAAGGGTTATTAGAGATTATATATTTTTGTATTTAAATTTTAGATCACATTAGGTCACTGCAAATAATAAGGATCAGTGATCTTTGTGCAGCAATAGGATTCCAACGTGATGGATTTCAGGTTCCGAAGATGATACTGTGAAGATATGGACTTTGAGAGCTCTAAGTTGCAAGAGAAAACAAAAAATTTAGGTTGTTTATCCTCTTGCATTTAAATCAGATGGAATTGATGGAAGTATTTGTGGATGAAAGTTCGATTATAGCGAGTATCTCATATGGAGATTGATTGATGAAAGTTCAATTATAGCTAGTATCCCGGATCTACGGTGTAGATTCTCTACGAGACTTCAGAACTTCGAATTCGGCCCCTTTTTCTCTTATAACCCATAACTTGTGCCGAAGTCACGAAGTATGAAAGACTTGGGGGTTAACCTTCATGTACTTTTCTCCAGATATGATGGTTGTGAAGGATTCTCCTTTTCCCGAACAGATCCTCTGGCCCAACACCACAAATGTTGTGATTTCTTTCTCTATGGCCATTTCTTAAACTTGTTACACCTCCTGTGTTTCTGAACACAGTCCAAGTGTTCTTTCAACATCCTTCTGGCACTCTATACATCAAAATTCTCTGGAATTTCTACTTTGAATCTCTCGTTTGTGGCCCATCCAAGTTCTGGGTAGAAATCATGGGCTCTAAACTTGAATTTTGTCCATTTCGACAACAATTCTTTTCCGAAACTTTTGGTTCAACTTCCACTAACATGGCCCATCCAGGCTCAGTGTTGAAACCATGTCTCTGATACCATTTTGTAACATCCCCGACCATCAACCTATGTCAGGTAATGCTACCCAACAATCTTATCTTTTTCCAACTACCTTTGATACCATTTTGTGTATTTATATGCATATCTATCTAGTGCAAATTAACAGCTATAACATTATGTTCATGCCACTATTAATGCGGAAATAACATTAAAACATACTGACAAGATATTCTAATATACACATATTAATGTGGAAATAACAATAAGCCTACACATACAACATATATGAAATATCCAAGCATTACTCATCAATTATAAAACATGTACAATTACACAACATACAATCAACAGATATTTGGTACTTATCTTTCAATGGATGACCACCAACTGCGTGCAGACCTCCCACGAACCTCCCATCCTTAGACCACGCTACCCATCACGCTCAACAGTGGGTCACCCCCGAGCTGGGACTAAACTCCACTGGGCAAGGGATTCCTAGGCTAGGAAAGGACAATAGGAAGGTCACACAGATCATCAAGAAGGATTTTCTCCCAGGAGCCAGCTCACACTAACAACCTACATCCTCTCATTCCCCACATGTCTATCCCACCCCAGGAAGTGTGCCCCTTCTCTTCTCAATAGTCCTTTGGCTGCCCCACTTCCCTTCCAGGGCTTCAACAACAGACCAGACATGAATTCTCAGAGAACTATAGTTTTAGTTCGGATCTCTATGGGAAATCACTTCCCCAAAAACCTCTCTCACTTGAAGCGAGTTGCTTACAGGCCTGGCAACCTGCTTCTTCAATCCACGGGCTTGAAAACCCACCTCTTCAAACCATAGGACTGAAAACCTGCTTCTTCAATCCATCTCCTAAGCCAATTCCAGAAAAGGTCATGGAAAAAACAAAGCTAGTTAAAGAACAGATGATGGAAATAAGCCACACTTAGTCAAGGAATTGTGTGGGTTGTAACAACCAACCGTTAAGACACATCACAAGCTTAGGCATAAAAAGGGTACATCGGTCTTCACAGGAGACACACAAGATAACTCAAGTAAGGATCATATTATTTAATTAGTTCCCCATTTAAGTGATTATTAATGAATCCACATCATTATCATTCATATCTTTAAAATGGGTCCCTTTCCTTTTTTAATAAAAGTTTTTAAATAAAATTTTATTTTCAAAATTCAATTAATTGTATTTTAAAGAAGGGGATTGTGTTTTAATTTTCTATAATTGACAATCAAATTTTTATCTATGGAAATTACTTCATATTTGATCTTCATTGTCTTATCTTTCCAACGATATAATATTTTCCCAAATCTGTCACCCGGATCTCTATATATGAGCTCATGAAGTTGAGTTGTCACGCAAATCCATTAAAATGAAGCTGACTGATATTTCAATTTCTAAGAAAAATGTGGCCACTTTCATGCCTTCAAACTTGTACCATCATCTTCTATGTCGAATTACCTTTCCAACGACATAAATTTTGCATGATTCTGACACCTAGACCTCAAGTTATGACTTTTGGAAGATTACGACTCAGGAACCATCGATCATATGTCTTGGGCAAACGTGAGCCCTTGATCTTGGATCGGCCCTCCTTTAGTTCAAAATTCGAATTTTAGTGTAAATCCCATCCCACTTGAATGAGAAATTTTAATTTTTGATTAAATATATAGAAAATTACTTCATGTCTCTTATGTGGAAGAAGATGAGAGTATAGAGACCATAGAGTTTGACCCTTAGAATATTGATGAATAAAATAATAATTTTAGAACCCCATCACCGTCCACTTCACGCCCAATCACCATCATGAGTCATGCCTATTCATCACCATGATCCGGATTTTATGAGTAGAACGAAATGAATACAGATTATTAACAGGTGCTTAACACAAAATAACAGAGATACAGTAAAATTGGTTTTCTATTCAATAACGAAATAAGCTGAAACTGTAAAATGCAGCGGAAACAAGCTTGTTGGAATGGTGGCGGCTTATCTCTGAGAAGAGATGTGACGGCAGTGCGCATTCACAAGAAGAAGGTTACAATGAGGCTCTGAAGGCCTTTTTACAATAAGAAAGAATTCCAAAAACCCTAGACATCCAAAAACCTAACCCTAGGAGATGAAGCGCCAAATGTCATGTGGGCCCCATTTGGGTAAGCTAGTACATCAACTTCTCGGGGTCGTAACTTTTGCATACGATATTTGTTTTAGGCGTGTGATAGCCCATTGGAAAGGTATTGTCGAGGAGATTCATTTTGAGGGATCAATAATGCCTTGGTCTATTATTGGGGAGATCGATACCGAAAAACCTTCATTTAGGCCCTCAAAATGGCCCCAGAAGTAAAAACTGCTAAAAATAGTAAATTGCCAAAAATGTCAGAAAGTTGTTTTGACCCAGTTGGAAAAGGTGGGTGGCCACCGATATCCATCTGGATCACACCATGTGTCAGAACCTTGTTGGATTCCCTGTATTCCATGTGTCACCATCCATTAACTGCCATGTGACACCATTCCTTGATCACCATGTGGGACCATTCCATGCTACCAAGTGTCATGATCTTATTGGATGCCATGTGTAACAATATTATTGGTTACCACTTTATATGATTAAAATAATTCTTTGTATAAACCTTAAGTGGGAAAGTAAATGAGAGGGGGAAGATATGGGTAGTTAGGGAAGGACAAAAATGAGGGGAGAAAAAGTGAGGGGATGACGTAGGGTGAGGTAGGGGTGGGATAGTTTGTAGGCAATGGGTTCGCGGGGTGAGGGAGTGAAGGAGGTGAGTGATCTGGAAATAGAAGGCTGACTTGTTATGCTATGCAAGCACCCCCTACTTCAATAAAATAAACCTTA
>SNQJ01S0007409.1:66213-97518 GCA_010110895.2 Picea sitchensis | reverse complement strand
TGAAGGACAAGGCTCACTTCCCTATCTTTCCACAACTCTTGTACCATATCTTTCATGGTTAGCAATGCATTAAACATCTCTTTGTCAAAGAACTTAGATTTGGAAGATGTAGGAGAACTATCAATGTTTGAAGCTTCCTCCATTCTTGCAAGATATCAAACTTCAACACAAAACTTGCACAAATACCAACAGCTAAATCTCAAGCTGTCATTAGCAAATACATGAGCAAAACAAATTATGCTCTGATACCATCTAATCTGGAAATAGAAGGCTGACTTGTTATGCTATGCAAGCACCCCCTACTTCAATAAAATAAACCTTAACAGGACCTTGCTTCATGTGTTAAAATATGCAAACTTGTTTATGTGTTAAGTTCTTGCTTCTTCTTGACAATGTTCATGTGTGAGGAAATGTTCTTTTAAAAGATTAAATATGTGTTATAAACCAATACACAGCAACATAAAGTGCAGCAAATAACACAGCAAACTCACAACAATACCAAGATGATAAAGGAGCTCACCCCTCTCTGGGCTACGTCTCCTTGAGCCTCCTTCAATGGACTTGGCTCTTTGGGATTAGTTTTCCAAATGTTCTTTTACAAGCTGCTGCTCAACTCCAATGGATTTATAGACTGTACCATTGGGTTCAAAATACATAAAAACCCCAAAATTGAATATTAGAACTCTGAAAATGGATCTTGTCTCATCCAGTAATGACCTCTTCTACATGTGGCCTCCAAGCTTCTCAGAGCTTCAATGTGGAAAAAACACCTGTAAAAGTCCTCCAATGGATCTGAAACCTATCCCAATGTGTTCAGAGCACAATAATTAGTCAAAAATGACTATTCAGTCTCAGAAAATAGATATAGGCTCATCTGAGCAATGCCTCAAACAATGAGGGCTTCAAGGCTCCCTAGAGCTTCCTCAAGCTTCAATGGTTAAAAACCTGCAATAGAAGTCTTCAAATGCCTGTGAAAGCAGTGCCAATGGATTCAGAACGTCCAAAAACCCCTAGTTGGGCTTTTACAACACCTCATTTGGCCAAAAACTCAAAAAGTTAGGCCTCCTGCCATTTTTCCCTTCTTCAAGCTTTGTTACTGGTTCGCCATTTCGCACCTGTGTGAAAGTGAATGAATCTAGTCTCAGGCATTTCCCGTGCCTAAACTCAGCACATGCGTGCCTCTCCACAAAACGCGCCAATTTGTCGCACCGTTAGCGAACTAAGCCCCCCAAGGTCGGAGGTGTTGGGCGCATGGGGCCATGTGGCCACGTTCCATGCAAAAAGGACTACACGTTGCCACCGTTTAATGTGTATGTGACAAGTGGCTAGTAACCGTTTACATAAATCAAACCCCGTGCATAAAATACAACAGGTCATATGTCAAAACATAATATAACCGGGTTTAAAATGCAACATAGACCCCGCGCGCGTGTGTAAACCCCGGGTTGTGGTCACATGTAAAACTATATGACCGCGGGTTAATATTTTAAAACCCAAACCGCGCGCCATTCAAACGGTGGATGGTCATATGTTATAACAAATAATATAACCACGGCATACAATGTTAAAAATCCCCCACGTGCGCAAACAATTGTACAGTGGTCATGTGAATTCAATGTAACCGTGGCTTAAAACTCAACGCAAACCAACGCGCGTGCCCTAGCATAATAGGTATGGTCATGTGTATGAGCGCAGAACCGGGGTCGGGGCTAAGCCCTAGCCCGACCCCCCGCCGGTTACCACATTATATGAATTCATATATATTGTTTGCCATTTGCCCTATAAAACCCAACGCGTGGCATAGTGGTGTGTTGGCCTTTGTTAAAACGTTCAATGTTGGGGGAGAGGTCCGGGGGTCAAACCCCACAGACCTATAACAATTTTATTAACCCAAACATTAAACCAACAGCAAATAAACGGGTGCCATGTGGCAGCCCTTGATTGGGCCACGTGGCGCCCTAACATTGGCTCAGCTAGATGCCACGTGTCGCAACTTGATTTGCCCACTGCCAATTAATCACAAACCGCCACATCAGCACTGCCACATCGTCTGTACGGTCACCACATCAGTTGTACGGCCTCTACCACATCAGCTATACGGCCTGCCCAGTCAGCATCAAATTTTTGCCTGTTTGCCTTGGCGAACAGATCGCGATAACTTCTCCATACGGACTCCGTTTGCGAAAGTAAATATATCGCCAGAATCAGGAAGACGAGATGGACACAATGGCACCGTTTTCGTCACATTCCGAGCACTTTGAAATTTGAGCAAAGTTTTGACCCCTGGTCCAGATTTTGATCAGTGAGGGGGTAAAGGAATTTGTGAGTCCAACAAGGAATGAGGGAGTGTGGGGGTGGGATAAATGTGGGTAGCAGAGTTATGGGGTGAGAAATGTAGGTGACGAAGGTTAGGGAGTGACGTAGGATGAGGTAGGGGGAGGGAAATGGGTATGGAGGGGAGCTAAATAATGTTAGGTTGTTGGGTATGGGGTGAGAGAAGTGGGTAAGTACACGAGTCCGAAAACCTGCGAACTCGATGAACCCAAAAATTTATAAATTATTCTAATTGTTGAGTGTATGGAGTGGGGGAAGGTGAGAGGAGAGGAAGGGTAAGTGGGTAAGGAGTGTTGTGGAGAGTTATGGTAGGTGCCCGCGAAAGTATGGAGTAAGGAAAGGGAAGAAGAGTGGAGCATGGCGGGTTTGGTGAGTGAACCCGCCATGCTATAAATTGAAGAAACAACATGGGCCTTGGGCCCAAAAAATTCAAATGTAGTTTTAGGAGATTAGCTTTATTCCACATGGAAGAAACACCATTTTTCTACTTAAACGCAAAATTGGTTATCTTGAACATATGAACTCAAATTTTCGATCCAAAAAATGTGTGGTGGAGGTGATACTGAGGGCTATGCAATGAATTTATAATAGTTCAAAAATTGTCTTCTTTTGATATCATTTTTTTTATGAATCCAAGAGCCGGAAAATATAAATGACCAAATTTTGGTCAACAAATGGCTCCAACTGCGGGATAGTGACCCCCTATGGGTTACTGAGAACACCAGAATCTCAATACCATTTGCCTTATCAATTGAGATATGAATTCATATTCAAAATATATTCTTGTAATTATTCTTCTTTCATGGAGTTACCTTCAAATTTCAATATATGGACTGCCTTATTGTGCAAAACTTGAACAAAATATGTACATACATGATCTACCTATCCTACCTTGCTTAGAAGAAAGAGAAAATTTAGGTGTAGGTAAATTTCTAGTGGATCCATTCAAACATTGATCTGATTTTTGGAATGTAATCCATCACTATGGAACATATAGGGGATTGTACCAATGAGTCAGGGTCACTCTCAATGTCTACTCGAGAAAAATTGAATCAGGTGTGCTGAAAATTTGATTGCATTGTTTGTCCAACAATGCTCTGGAACCATAATTCAATGAAGTCAATTCTCAGATTCTTAATAATATTATTGTTTTTAATTGGATGAGGAGTTTCCAATATTAACATTCCTTTGTCTGCCTCCTTATCATTGTCCACGTAGAAGAATTCATCAACAATGTCTTGAAAAGACTCTTGTTCATCATTCTTCTCAAGATTCATTTCTTCCACCAATTGTTCATATGCCTCTAGTTGTTATGGCATTATTGTAATCTTATGAACATCTAGTTGTATTTTGATCTATTGAATTTATAGTAACCCTTGTTCAAAGTTAAAGTTATAAGTTGACTCTAGTCAAAGTATTAGATTGATTAAGGTTGAGATTTTAGAGTTTATTTGCATTTTATTCTCTAACTTAGATTTCTATCAAGAAAGCATATTGTCTTAAGTACAAGGGATAGGTTGAAGATAAATACTTGTCATCTTGAGTGAAGGAGACTTGGAAGAAAATCAACAACACTCGTTCATGAAGATAAGACTATGTGTTCCAGGTTTGATTGATTAAATGAATAAGTTTCAAATTTGCACATATCAAGTTTGATAATTGCTACATTACTAGTTGTGAGAACAATCCTTGAAAGGTTTTATTACTACTAGATACAATGAATACTTGGCAGCATGTGAGTACTATTGATATAATGCTTATTGTACTTGGTCACAAGATGAACTAACTTCTCCTCTAGGAGATACTTCTTGTTTTGCTACCAGGCAAGTCACCTTGGTAATAATATGATGATTACCATGATATTGATTTTTTATTCTTGTTGACATAGATATGTTCTTATGAAAATGATATTATACTTTTTGTTTTTGTTTTCTTGTTCTGAGCAAGTTACCATGGAGGAATGATTGATCACAACAATAGAAGAGTGTTGTTCCTATTTCTTATTATTGTATTTTTACTTTGGTTCTTGTTCCGGGCAGGTCACAAGCAATAGCTCCAAGAAGGAGCTACTGGGATTATTGTTCTTGTTCTTGTTTTTATTATTATAAGAGTATTGTTCTTGTCTACTATTTTTCCCTTTGTTGTCCTTGTTCCGGGAAGGTCACAGGTGATAACTTTGAGGGAAGCTATAGTGATGGTTGCAGGAGACAACATATTAGATGGTCTCTAGTTTGAGACATGGAGCAGACTATCCAGATAAGAAGTTGTATACACAACCGTATACATCCATGTACCAAAGAAGAAGATGATGACGAAGGGTACTTTTGCGAGATACATAGTATCTCATATGGAGATTGATTGTAAGGAGCAGAAGGCTCCAAAGATGAGCGAACAAATCCCTCTAGTTCAGTTTATCACTCTTTAGATCATTAGGAAGAGTTAGTAGAGCCAGAAGGGCCTACCCATAATCATTGCAGTAACCAAGAAGAGAACAACGTGGTATCATGAAACTTTGCAGGATGAAACATTGATGAGACATATCACGAGGAGGAGATGGCTTCGAAGATTATACAGATTCATAGGGAGTCAAGCTTCATAGGGAGAATGGAGACTCAGAGACTTTCAGATTCAAATGTAAGAGAGAGACGTCTTCTAGAACTGACAAACAAATGGCGTGGGTTGAGAAGGCTAGATCGAAGCTTCAGAAGCTTTGAGGAGATATGATATCTTATGGGAACATTCCCTTGCTTCAGTAGACTTTGCTATAGTGGCCGAGGAGGAATCCAATCAAAAGGACTGAGATATATATCATTTCCTTGGTTTCGAGACCAGAAAGGAAGTGAGTGGTGACTTCCAAGTTGATATACAAGATCAAGCATGTTGCATATAAATAGCCTAGAGATGTACAAAGCCCTATTTGTGTCCAAAGGACTCTCCCAACAAGAGGGAGAAGACTATGACGAGACACTTGCTCCCGTATATTGTTACCGACGAACATGTAGTAGATATGTTAACCAAGCCTCTGTCAGGGACAATATTGGAGTGGTCCAAATGTTTTTCTCCAGTAGTGAGAATTGATGTATTCCCTAGTAGTGGGAAGTGATGTGATCCCTAGTAGTAGTATCTTAGCCCAACGCAGGTTGGTATGCTACTCCAATGCAGGATGGTATGTTACCCCAGTGCAGGTTGGTATACTACTCCAACGCAAGCTGGTATGTTACCCCAGCGCAGGTTGGTATGCTACTACAACAAAGGTTGGTACACTACTCCAGTGAAAATGCAAAACTTCTTATGATGTATGGATTCATGAAATTCAACAAGACAATGGTCGAGGTGTGCATAAGCGCATAAGCAGTGATGTATCGTGCCAAGAGGAATAACTTCCTTGTTAAGAGGGAATGTTAAATTTTTGAGTCAGATTCTGCGAGAGATGACGAGTTACTAGTTCTGTATGAACTAGATGTTGACCTGTAGTGTCGAAAATGATTCTCAGTTAGAGTGTCTATCAGTAACATCAGAGGTTACTAGCTGGAGGGCCAACCAATAGTGTTGGAGGTGTTTTCCAACTAGATGGATAATGTGTGGCTATGATGGTGATACTTGATCTATTTGATCATATGATAGCCTGAGTGGTTATGGTGATGCTACCTGTAGACTAGTCTACAAGACCATGTGAGTCTTTCCCATGCCATGTGAGATGGATGGATGTTTTTGAGACCACTACATGAAGAACATCTTAGTTAATACCTCCCTAGATAAGAGGGAGTGTTGATGTTTTGGTAGTTGTGGGAGGTATTACTGTATTAACCTCCACTTGTAACCTATGACTTAGAATAGAATATTCTAGAAGCAAGTGAACCATTAAACAGATGTGTGGAAAACCTAGAAGGCAAGTCAGTCTAGCAGAATAAATAATATTAGAATACTATCTTCCAAAAATACAAGTCAACTCCACAGGAAAAAGATAAACATAAAATATAGTTACTAGAAATTTAGGTTGGCCCAGCCAGAAAATTCACTGGACAAATTAATATAAATAGAGGACGTTTTAGCTCATTTGGATACCTAGTCAGAGCGCAAGTCTTATGGAGAGCCGTAGTTGCAGCTGGAAGGAGGAATAAGGACATATGGTCATCTCTTGGTCTTGGTCTCTCTCTAGTACTATCAAGTAATTATCTTGGTGAAAATATTGGTGATATTCTTTTTAAGTACAGTGCAAGGTTGAGAGAGTAGTGCAATTGCAGCTATTGCAGTTGTGTATGGCACGTATTCTATGGATATGGAGACTCTCTCTCTTGTGTGCTAGCATTGGAGAAGGAGTGTTCTACTTGTCTTGAGTTGTTGTTGCAGTTAACAACTAGGGTTTATCTGTTGGTTCTGGAGTAGGCTTGTCAAAATTATTCTAAGTAAAGGTAGTGTGCTCGGGAGTGGCATATGTGAATGCCTATAATTGGGTGGCAATGATGTGACATTGTCTATGGTTAAACGAACATACCAAAATTTCAACAAAAAACACCTTCTAGTTACATTGAGAATATGTCACCACTAAGATAAGGTCCTATAAAATCTATACTATAACGGAATCTATTTTCGATTCAACATAACACAATCTATTTTTTATTCAACATAGTTTATTCAATGCAATTTATTATTAACAAATAAATTTGATATACAATGTCTTAAACATTATAATGCTTAATATTTGTATACTGCTAATTTGATATACAATGTCTTAAACATTATAATGCTTAATATTTTTATAATACAATGCATTGTCTAAAATGTCTAAAATCATAAATGACATGATAAGAAATATAAATTTTTGATATACAATGTCTTAAACATTATAATGCTTAATATTTTTATAATGCAATGCATTGTCTAAAACGTCTAAAATCATAAATGACGTGATAAGAAATATAAATTTGATTGTAAAAGAGTAAGTTTATGTTTAAAAATACCTCAATGATGATGTTATAAATAATGTGATATCAAGTATAAATTCTATTGTAAATTCACAAGCTCATATTATAAACATGGCAATATCAAAATTGGAGACCAATTTTGCTCACTGATTATAGACACAATCTTCTTCTTAAAAATTCTAACACAGATGGAATTCTAGCCACAACTATTTAATGTTGAATGTATTTATGCAAATATTGATTATAGACACACTCATCACATAAATTCTCAAACAAATTCTCAAACAAGGCAAAATTTCTTATATAATTGTGTATCTAAATGTTGTTTATTCTCATTATATGTAAATATTTTATATCTAAATGTTGTTTATTTTCATTATATTTTTATTATATGTAAATATTTTATTTACAATAGTTTGTTTCGACTCTATAATTAATTTTTCATGATTGAGGCCACACGAATGTAAAAGAGTGTCAATGAAATGTGGAAACATTAAGCACCATGTAGTGAGCTAATGTTTGGTTTATTGCTTGGTGCATTATGTCTGTTGAATAGTGAATAATGTGCATCGAACGAATATGATGCACCAAACAATTAACCATTGATTGACTCATTGCATGGTGCTTAATGTTAGTCGATGAAATGGTGTTACATATTAATTTGATATGTGTTGAAACTTGTGATAGCCCACAATATTGAATATGTAAATGACCCGGATTGAACCATCATACAATTTGTCATCAATCTTGGTATTTTCTAGGTGGAAAACATTGGAGGAATCAAGTTGCAGGGCCATTTTAGTGATGGGTCCCAGTTTGGAAAATTGGGGTCCAAAACCTTTCAGATCCATTTTGAGGCATTAAATGACACTTTTTCATGTTATATTGTCCACAACTCATGCACACACCCTTGATGGTGTTCTACACTTTGAGACCTTTCCAACGGTGTGTATACAAAAGTTATGCCTCCCACAAGTTGACTTACCTTGTTGACCACCATGATAATAGTGGATGCCATGTATGCCCCCATTACTCACACATATAGGTCTAGCCACGTGTGGACTTTCAACAAGATACTAGAAAGTCCAAACTTGATCACTAATTGAGGGTTGAGGAAGTCAAAACCCTAACCGTAGACGATTATCGGGCTATGTTAAATATTGGGCCACAAAGGGAAGACAACGTCAAAGACAAATCCATAGTGAGCACCTATTTCCTTGTACTTGAAGAATAGATAGTAAAGCATAAGCCTCACCTTTTCGCTGGATTTTTTCTCGTATTGGGTTTTCCGCGATACATCTTGTGTTTAATTGTGTGGATGGTGTGTATATTTTTATTCATTTCTTTCATTTTTGTAATTCAATTATTTCATAAATTCAAACAAAGCTAGTAACTAACTAATCTAGGTTCTAAAGAAACATATTGCAAAAATCCAAGATTTCATAATAGTTAAGTCAAAAGCTTATACCTATTGAAAAAAATAATAATAATTAAAAACATGGTTAATGCGATTAGCTTAATAATAGTGAATTAGGTAAATGCCTACTTCATTTACTGTTCATGGGTTTTTAATATATGTTCGTGGGGTGCATGGCTAGCGTTCAATTCACTGCTCCGTTTTTACGTTCTTTTTCTTTAAATCATATGTATCAACTATTCGATCTCTTGCCATAACAAAACGCATGCACAAATTCAATCTTTGATTTTTGGAATATAATGGTAGATTTGGCTTTTGATTTGACGAAAACGTAAACATACCTCAAAATGTCCACTCCGTTGTAGTCTAGTTGGTTAGGATACTCGGCTCTCACCCGAGAGACCCGGGTTCAAGTCCCGGCAACGGAATTTATATTGTTTTAAAAGATTTTTAACATTGCCGGGATCTTCCACGTTTTAAATGTCGCTGAAACCCTCTAAACAAAACAAATGAACAGAGGTGCGGCGAACCCGGGAGCGATGCTCAGTAAATATGGCTTTGGAAAAGAAGCCAGATCTGAAGTTCCATTAAAAGGGTTATTAGAGATTATATATTTTTGTATTTAAATTTTAGATCACATTAGGTAACTGCAAATAAGAAGGATCAGTGATCTTTGTGCAGCAATAGGATTCCAGGGTTCCGAAGATGATACTATGAACTGAGAGCCCATCTTCAGCCATTGTTAATTTGATTGTACGTTCGCCTCATCGAGGGCGAGACAAAAAGTCAACATTCGGGTCCTCAAGGGTCAGCCACAAAGTCAACGGGCCATCAAGCCAACCACAAAGTTAATATCCGATTTTGAAGCTGGGCGTTGTGATTATTCAAAGTCATCGGAGGGCCGGTCACAAAGTCAATAGTTGACTTTGACTTTGGAACCTCCAATAATTCAATTTGGAGTATGACTCAATCTATACTTATTAAGCTTAAGCGTGCTAGTGTTACGTGCACAAATCGTAACCTCACAAATCATGGTTATTGCATAAAATTGTAGCTCAATAAATACATGAAAATGTGATTGTTGGTTTTATCAATGATCTTTCTCACGTATGACTTTTCATATTTACAATTTATGTTATAAGTAACGTAATCTCAATGATTATGTGTTCAACATCCTCTTCTTAATAAGAAAGACGTTTTATAACTGTTCTATTTTTTTATCTTTCTCGTCAGAATCTGACGACATAAATCTATGACAAAATCACAATTCTATGTTGTTTAAATTGCATTTTTGAATTCATAAATGGATTTAGCGTGTTGAAAAACTCCTGGCAAATATCTAGATCCAATACTTTCTCGTCGAATTCTAAGCAAAATTAAACAGAAAAAATCCTTGGAAAATGACCAAAACGTAGAATGTTTAGACTATGACAATCTGAAGGGGTGTGTGTGAGTCCAAGCATCATTATGAACTTCTCAATTTTTTTTCTTCCAAGCGCTTTGGTGAAGATGTCCACAATTTGCTCATTTGTGGGACAATGTCTCAAGTGAATTGTCTTGGCCTCTACATGATATCGAATCAGGTGATACTTTGAGTTGATGTGCTTAGATACTTTGAGTTGATGTGATTAGTTTGATCATGGAATCTAGGATTCTTGGCCAACTTGATTGCAGAAATATTGTCAACTAGAAGAGGAGTAGAATTCACTTGTTTCTCATGCAAATCTTCAAGTATTTTCCTGAGCCACACAATCTCCTTTGTCGCTTCTGCAGTTGCCACATATTCTGCGTCTGTTGTGGAATTTGTTGGAACTCACTATTTGTGTGATCTCCAAGAGATAACTGTTGATTCAAGACTCATGAGATAGCCTGAAGTTAATACTCCAGTTTCTGTATCCCCAACAAAGTCTGAATCGGAATATCCGATGAGGTTGAAGTTATCTACCTTAGAGTACCTGAGTCCAAACTCTTGAGTTCCTTTCAAGTATTTTAGAATGCTTTTCGCAGCAGACCAATGTCCTTCACAAGGATTTTGCATGAACTTGTAAATAATCCCAACAACAAATCAAATGTTTGGTCTAGTGGTAGTAAGATAGATAAGACTTCCCACAAACTATCTATACTTGGTTGCATTCTCAAATTCATTCTCTTTTTTTAATGTGAGTTTCAAATTTTGTTCCATTGGAGTATAAATGAGATTGCACTCACCCATGCCAAACTTGTTCAACAATTCTCCAATGTACTTCTTTTGGGAGATGAATATGTACCTTGGTTTTTGAATCACCTTAATGCCCAAATAGTAGTGAAGATATCCCAAATATGTCATGTCTCGAAGCCTTCTTCAACTCTTTCTTTATGGATGCAATGCAACTTTCATTGTTCCGTGTTATCAACATATCATCTACATATACTACAAGATATACATCAAGTTTTCCAACTTTCTTGCCAAAAAAGTTGCATTGTCAAGATTGAAATGCTTGAAATTCAATTTCAGAAGATTCCCAATTAACTTTTCATACCATGCTCGTGGTGCTTGTTTTAGGCCATATAAGGATTTCATGAGCTTGCATACCTTATGTTCTTGTCCCTTCATAAAAAAGCCTTATGGTTGAGACATGAACACATTCTCTTTCAAGTCTCCATTCAAGAAAGTAGTCTTCACATCTATTTGATGAATTTTCCATCTATTCTATGTTGCCATGGAAAATAAAGTTCGGATGGTAGCCCATTTTGTTGTGGGGGGGAAAGTCTCCTCATAATCAACACCTTATTTATGTGCAAATCCTTTTGCCACTAGCCTTGTTTTGTGCTTATCAAGTGAGTCATCTGATATGTACTTGTTCTTGAATACCCACTTGTAGCCGATTGGTTGGGTTCCAAAAAGAGGATCCACGAACTTCCATGTCTCATTCTTGATGAGAGCATCATATTCCTTCTGTATAGCTTCTTTCCATTCATAATGAGAAATGGCTTCTTCAAAAGAATCCGGTTCAAGGTTAGTAGATAAATTCAACTCACAATCATATGAAACATCCATGTCATCTACATCACATGAGTTTGAATTATCTACATTACCTCCATCTTGTCTTGAGGACATTTTGGTTCTTGTCTTTTCAACCTCATCAGGGTGAACACTTTCAAGTGTTTTTGTGAGCCATTTTGGTGGACCTTTCTGAGATGGTCCTGGTTGCTCAACTGATTGATATGGTGTTGAGTTCTCATCAAGAATCAAATTTTCAATCCTCTTGATCGCATCATCCCAATGAACTTCAGGTTCTAATGAAGTGGCAATAACTTCTTCATATGTGGAAGATGGTGCTTCAAAAGGAGATTCCTAAGATTGACCCAAGATAGGAATCCCCCCTTCAAGATATGGGATCTCATAATCAAATTCATGATATATCTTTACACGAGTGAATTTTTCCAGATGATCAAGCCACCTCTCAATAGTTTCAACTTTCTTGGAGGATTCAAGAAAGATTACATCTCTGGAAAGGGTAAATTTTTTGTTTGTCTCATCGTAAAGACGATATCCCTTGGTGGTATTTGAGTACCCCAAGAAGATGCACTTATGACTCCTTGCATCAAGCTTGCTTCTTTGTCCCTTGGGAATCAAGACATAATAGGTGGAACCAAAGACCTTGAGATGCCTCACTGAAGGAATGTGGCCATACCACATTTCATATGAGTCTTTTTTTAAGAGCATGAGATGGACACATGTTTTTGACATAAACTGCACATAGAACCGCATCATCCCAAAACATCAATTTAACATTTTTGAAAAACGTCATGGAATGAACCATATTTAGGGGTGTCATGTTCATTCGTTCAACGACTCCGTTCTGTTGGGGATTGTATAGAATTGTGGTTTGATGTTTGATCCCATGTTGGCGAAGGTAGATTTTGAATTCATTGGATGTATATTCTCTTCCATTATCAATGCAAAGCGAGCCAATACAAGACTGAGCTTCATTTTGAATCCATACATGAAAAATTTTAAATATTTTAAAAGCTTGTGATTTATCTTTCAACAAGTACAGCCAACACATCGTGGTGTATTCATCAATAAAATTCATGATATATCTATTTTCATTTGCAGAAGGAACATGCATAGGGTCACACAAATCAAAATGAAGTAGTGTAAGTTTTATACATGCCTTGGAAGTAGAATCATAAAAAGGTTTTTTGTTGTGTTTTCTAAGGATACAAGCATCACATTGCTTCAATTTCCTAGAAATAGTAGGTAAACCAGAAACACCAATATTTCTCAACAAATGGAAACTGTCATAATTAATATGGCCAAATCTAGCATGCCACAAAAGACTAGGTGGAATTATACCCAAGTCATGATGAGAGAGGTATGAACCAGTTTTTGTATGGGCAATTGTCCCTTTTAGCTTCAACAATTTTCCATCTTCCATTCCGTTCATGACAACCACGTTGTCAAAATCCTTCCTTATTTCAACTTTTCCACCGGACATATGAACAAACTAGCCTTGTTGTCTGATGTGCATAAGGGACAACAAGTTTCTTTTCATCTCAGGAATATAGAGTACATTGTGTAGAACAAAATCTAGGAGTCCAGACAACTTGAGCCTGATGGTGCCAATTCCCTAAGGTTTGAGACTTGATCTATCTACAAAGTACACTACACCATCTACATTGTCATCGAAGTCTTGAAGTTGTCTACCTTAGAGTACCTGAGTCCAAACTTTTGAGTTCCTTTCAAGTAGTTCAAAACTCTTTTTGCAGCAGACCAATGTCCTTCACAAGGCTTTTGCATGAACCTGGAAATAATCCCAACAACAAATGAAATATCTGGTCTAGTGGTAGTAAGATAGATAAGACTTCCCACAAATAGTCTATACTTGGTTGCATTCTCAATTCATTCCCTTTTTTTATGTGAGTTTCAAATTATGTTCCATTGGAGTAGAAATGAAATTGCACTCACCCATGCCAAACTTGTTTAACAATTCTCCAATGTACTTCTTCTGGGAGATGAATATGTACCTTGGTTTTTGAATCACCTTAATGCCCAAATAGTAGTGAAGATATCCCAAATATGTCATGTCTCGAAGTCTTTCTTCAACTCTTTATTTATGGATGCAATGCAACTTTCATTGTTCCATGTTATCATCAAATCATCTACATATACTACAACATATACATCAATTTTTCCAACTTTCTTGACAAAAAAGTTACATTGTCAAGATTGAAATGCTTGAAATTCAATTTCAGAAGGCACCCAGTTAACTTTTCATACCATGCTCGTGGTGCTTGTTTTAGGCCATATACGGATTTGATGAGCTTGCATACCTTATGTTCTTGTCCCTTCATAAACAATCCTTCTAGTTGAGACATGAACACATTCTCTTTCAAGTCTCCATTCAAGAAAATAATCTTCATATCTATTTGATGAATTTTCCACCCATTTTTTGTTGCCATGGAAAATAAATTTTAGATGGTAGCCCATTTTTTTGCGGGGAAAAAATTCTCCTCATAATCAACACCTTATTTCACTGCAAATACTTTTTCCACGAGCCTTGTTATGTACTTGTCAAGTGAGCCATCTGATCTATACTTGTTCTTGAATACCCACTTGTAGCCGATTGGTTGGGTTCCAAATGGAGGATCCACCAAATTCCATGTCTCATTCTTGATGAGAGCATCATATTCCTTCTGCATGGATTCTTTTCATTCATCATGATAAGTGTCTTCTTGAAAAGAAGTCGTTTCAAGGATAGTAGATAAATTCAACTCACACTCATATGAAACATCCATGTCATCTACATCACTTGAGTTTGAATTATCTACATTACCTCCATCTTGTCTTGAAAGGAAATTTTGGTTCTTGTCTTTCCGACCTCATCAAGGTGAACACTTTCAAGTGTTTTTGTGAGCCATTTTGGTGGACCTTTTTGAGATGGTCCTGGTTGCTCAACTAATTGATATGGTGTTGAGTTCTCATCAAGACTCAACTTTTCAATCCTCTTGATCACATCATCCAAATGAACTTTAGGGTTTGATGAAGTGGCAAGAACTTCTTCATGTGTGGAAGATGGTGCTTCAAAAGGATATTTTTGAGATTGACCCAAGATAGGGATCCCCCCTTCAAGATGTGGAATCTCATCATCAAATTCATGATAAATATTTACAYGAGTGAATTTRTYRAGATGATCAAGCCATSTTTCAATAGTTTCRTCTTTCTTGGAGGATTCAAGAAAGATTACATATATRGAAAGGGYGAATTTMTTGTTTGTCTCATCKTAAAGAYGATATCCCTTGGTRKTATTTGAGTACCCCAATATGATGCACTCTCGACTCCTTGCATCAARCTTGCTTCTTTTCCCCTTAGGAATCAAGACATAACAGGTGGAACCAAAGACTTTGAGATGCCTCATCGAAGGAATGTGGCCATACCACATTTCATATGAAGTCTTATTTTTAAGAGCATGAGATGGACACATGTTTTTGACATAAACTACACATAGAACCGCCTCATCCAAAAACATCAATTTAACATTTTTGAAAAACATCATGGAATGAACCATATTTAGGAGTGTCATGTTCAGTCATTCAACAACTCTGTTCTGTTGGGGATTGTATGGAACTGTGATTTGATGTTTGATCCCATGTTGGCGAAGGTATATTTCAAATTCATTAGATGTATATTCTCTTCCATTATCAGTGCGAAGCAATCCAATACAAGACTGAGCTTCATTTTGAATCCATATAGATGAAAATTTTTAAAAGTTTCAAAAGCTTGTGATTTATCTTTCAACAAGTACACCCAACACATCGTGGTGTAATCATCAATAAAAGTGATGATATATATATTTCCATTTGTAGACGGAACATGCATAGGTACACACAAATCAAAATGAATCAGTTTAAGTTTTCTACATGCCTTAGAAGTAGAATCATGAAAATGTTGTTTGTTGTGTTTTCCAAGGATACAAGCATCACATTGCTTCAATTTCCTAGAAATAGTAGGTAAACCAGAAGCACCATTATTTCTCAACAAATGGAAATTGTCATAATTAATATGGCCAAATCTAGCATGCCACAAAAGACTAGATGAAATTATACCCAAGTCATGATGAGAGAGGTATGCACCATTTTTTGTATGGGCAGTTGTCCCTTTCAGCTTCAACAATTTTCCATCTTCCATTCCATTCATGACAACCACGTTGTCATAATCCTTCCTTATTTCAACTTTTCCACCGAACATATGA
Organism: Picea sitchensis; assembly: GCA_010110895.2. Lineage (NCBI taxonomy): Eukaryota > Viridiplantae > Streptophyta > Pinopsida > Pinales > Pinaceae > Picea > Picea sitchensis. The sequence continues at coordinate 81,607 of SNQJ01S0007409.1, read as the reverse complement.
ACAAAGTGGCCTTGATGTTTGATGTGCACAAGGGACAACAAGTTTCTTTGCATCTCAGGAAGATAGAGTACATTGTGTAGAAGAAAATCCAGGAGTCCAGGAAGCTTAATCTTGATGGTGCCCATTCCCTAAGGTTTGAGACTTGATCTATCTGCAAAGTACACTACTCCATCTACATTGTCATTGAAGTCTTTAAAGAAATCTCTTTGAAATGTCATGTGAGAGGTTGCGCCCATGTCGAGAAGCCATGCATCTCCCCAAGAAACAAACAAAGTGCTAAGCAATTATTCAATTACTCCTATATTGCAATGGGAAACTATGTAATGAGCATGTGTTTTACCTTCCACTAGTTCTAAATTTTTACATCTGCCTTCTATCAGATTTTGTATATCTTCTTTGATCTTCTCCTGTGGAACTCTTAATTCAATAGCTTCATGTGAGCCATTCATTCTGCAATGGGTACAATGAAGATCATATTTTTCATGGGGATTATGCCAACCCCCCACTCCTTTGAGATTCTTCTTTCCACGTCCAATGTTTGAAAACAAAAATCTCTTGATATCAATCTTCACAACATCAAATCACTAAGAGGATCTCTTTGCAAGCAACTTCCCAGTCAACTCTGAGACTTTCCAGGTCCTGGAACAAAAGGAAAAACTCATGAACATTCTTGGACGCTCAACTAATGAAGGAAACCATTCTACCTTGAAGAATGAGTAACCAAGAGACTTTGTTTGTTGAACCGCACACAACCCAGAATATATGTTGAGGATATTGTCTTGATAGATCGACCACTATACTTGTTGCGTGGAGAAAAATAATATAAATATTTTAAACATTAGACATTGTACCACAAGTTTCGCACCCAGTATTCATCCACACATACAACTTAGGCATACAAGGTACTCTCCATCCACACGTACAACTCAAGCACTATACATAAAAAATAGGAACTCTAGAAATCACTGTGTGAATCCACAAAGGTCGATCTATGGACGAATTTGCGGGCACTAGCACACAACAGGGACACTACCTGTGGATCAAAAGGCCTTTCTAGAGGCCATGGTTGGGGATGCAGAGCACAAAAACAAACCCCCGATTTCCTTTGTGCATCGATGTCGAGGTATTCACACTCGTGGACACAAATAATAGAGTGCAATATAGAAATGTCAAAATAATGTTTGCTCCCAAGCTGCCAAATGTGTGACATCAGTGAGAACCCGCACAAATATAAATGAAATATGCATTGGTTTTTCGTGTTCTCAAGTGCAATTTGTGATGATCTAGGAAGGCAACAAGTGCGACGCGACGATTTTAGGGTTCTCAAAAAATTGCTGTGAAAAAGGAGCAGAAATTAGGGTTTGTGGATGAGTGGTCGAGTCGATGAGGGCATGGTGGAGACTCGATGGAGGTAGTCAACGGTTTCTTCGTGTATGCAATGGATACAAATGTTGTTTTGTAACTTGTGCAACACGTGAATTAGTTGCAAGAGGTTGAAAAATATTCTAGGGAAACCTAACACCAAGGAAACCAGAGAGAATAAGGTTTACTCAGGCTAGAGAAACCTAACACCAAGGAGACCATAGAGAATAAGCTTTAATCAAGCTAGGGAAACCTAACAAACGAAGATTTGGTCAGAGAATATGGCAGAGAGAATCGACCGCAGAATCAGATGACAAAAGAATAAATGACAGAGATGGGCAAGGGAATTTTCTGCACGTGAGGAGAAACGCTCATGGAGTTAACTGCACTGGCTCTGATGCCACTGTTAGGCCAGAAGTGGGAAAAAATCGTAACTCCAAAGAGGATGGCTATTGCATTAGCTTGTAGCTCAATAAATACATGAAAATGTGATTGTTGGTCTTCCCCACCGACTGACCCTTCCTATCACCTACAACTATTCATATTTACAATTTATGTTACAAGTAACACAATCCCATAAATTACGTATCCAACAATGAGGACTAACCACAAAGTCAACAATTGAATTTGACGCTAGTCATATAATGCCCTAAATCTACAATCCATTTAATCTTAGATATTGATTGATGGAATATTTGTGGATAAGAGTTTGATTATAGTTGCAAACAATTATGTAACATGCTATGTTTGGGGTTTATTGCATGGAACATGAACAATAACGTAGGGATGGAATTCTTGAAAAAACTTGAACTAGAAAATAGTTTACGTTCACATTGAAGAAATCCAATTCAAGCAATGCAACAATCAAATTGGAGATTTTGATTCTCATTCTTTCCTACAAGAAACAAAAATTGATAAGTTGATAAGTTTACAATGAAAAAAGCTAATTCAAACTATGCAATAACGAACGAATATTTACTAAAAGGTAAATACTCTTAATTTAAATTTACATAAAGGTAAGTACTCTCAACGTTTATATTATTTGAAAATAAAGACTAAATTGTATTTTTTGATAAAGGTCACTATTGTTGAATTGGTGCCAACCAATTTACACACGTATTTAGATATTGGGCAGATTTTTTGGCCCCTATTATTCAATATCTAGTTGGGTCAAATCAACTAGAATTAGAATAGGGATAGGAGCACATTAATTGTAATCAATTTCATGTAACTGAGTGAGAACTATTATATATCTATGTAATCATGTAGAGGCAAAGAATATGAGTAAATGAGTGAGTGTGTAAGCCTTGTCTGGATGATTCAATATCTCCCTTCAGCGATAAAAAAAACCGAATATCATTGTCCTCATGGATGTTTCCCTATATCAGGTTTTACCATGTAAAATTGTTGTGTTAATTTGCGTGATTGTTGTTGTCTATGTGATGTAATTTGTGCCATTTAAATATGGTTAATTTATGCTTCCGCTGCACAACAAGTGGTATTAGAGTAGGTACATCAAGCGGAGTCAAGCGGCTCCTTGTGAATACAATAGATTTTGGGCAAGATTTTATCAATGAAAATGTGATTATTGGTTTTATCAATGATCCTTCCTATCACGTATGACTTTTCATATTTACAATTTATGTTATAAGTAACGCAATCTCAATGATTATGTGTTCAACATCCTCTCCTTAATACGAAAGACGTTTTATAACTGTTCTACTTTTTTATCTTTCTCGTTGGAATCTGACGACATAAATCTGGACAAAATCACAATTCTATGTTGTTTAAATTGCATTTTTGAATTCATAAATGGATTTAGCGTGTTGAAAAACTCCTGGCAAATATCCAGATCCAATACTTTCTCGTCGAATTCTAAGCAAAATTAAACAGAAAAAATCCTTGGAAAATGACCAAAACGTAGAATGTTTAGACTACGACAATCTGAAGGGGTGTGTGTGAGTCCAAGCATCATTCTGAACTTCTCAATTTTTTCTCTTCCAAGCGCTTTGGTGAAGATGTCCACAATTTGCTCATTTGTGGGACAATGTCTCAAGTGAATTGTCTTGGCCTCTACATAATATCAAATCAGGTGATACTTTGAGTTGATGTGCTTAGTTTGATCATGGAATCTAGGATTCTTGGCCAACTTGATTGCAGAAATATTGTCAACTAGAAAAGGAGTAGAATTCACTTGTTTCTCATGCAAATCTTCAAGTATTTTCCTGAGCCACACAATCTCCTTTATCGCTTCTGCAATTGCCACATATTCTGCGTCTGTTGTGGAATCTGTCGGAACTTACTATTTGTGTGATCTCCAAGAGACAATTGTTGATTCAAGACTCATGAGAGAGTCTGAAGTTAATACTTCAGTTTCCTTATCCCCAACAAAGTCTGAATCGGAATATCCGATGAGGTTGAAGTTATCTACCTTAGAGTACCTGAGTCCAAACTCTTGAGTTCCTTTCAAGTATTTTAGAACACTTTTTGCAGTAGACCAATGTCCTTCACAAGGATTTTGCATGAACCTGTAAATAATCCCAACAACAAATGAAATCTTCAGTCTAGTGGTAGTAAGATAGATAAGACTTCCCACAAACTATCTATACTTGGTTGCATTCTCAAATTCATTCCCCTTTTTTGATGTGAGTTTCAAATTATGTTCCATTGGAGTAGAAATGAGATTGCACTCAACCATGCCAAACTTGTTCAACAATTCTCCAATGTACTTCTTCTGGGAGATGAATATGTACCTTGGTTTTTGAATCACCTTAATGCCCAAATAGTAGTGAAGATATCCCAAATATGTCATGTCTCGAAGCCTTTCTTCAACTCTTTCTTTATGGATGCAATGCAACTTTCATTATTCTATGTTATCAACATATCATCTACATATACTACAAGATATACATCAATTTTTCCAACTTTCTTGACAAAAACGTTGCATTGTCAAGATTGAAATGCTTGAAATTCAATTTCAGAAGATTCCCAGTTAACTTTTCATACCATGCTCGTGGTGCTTGTTTTAGGCCATATAAGGATTTGATGAGCTTGCATACCTTATGTTCTTATCCCTTCATAAAAAAGCCTTATGGTTGAGACATGAATACATTCTCTTTCAAGTCTCCATTCAAGAAAGTAGTCTTCACATCTATTTGATGAATTTTCCATCTATTCTGTGATGCCATGGAAAATAAAATTCGGATGGTAGACCATTTTGTTGTGGGGGAAAAAGTCTCCTCATAATCAACACCTTATTTATGTGCAAATCCTTTTGCCACTAGCCTTGTTTTGTGCTTTTCAAGTGAGTCATCTGATATGTACTTGTTCTTGAATACCCACTTGTAGTCGATTGGTTGGGTTCCAAAAAGAGCATCCACGAACTTCTATGTCTCATTCTTGATGAGAGCATCATATTCCTTCTGCATAGCTTCTTTCCATTCATCAAGAGAAATGGCTTCTTCAAAATAATTCGGTTCAAGGTTAGTAGCTAAATTCAACTCACAATCATATGAAACATCCATGTCATCTACATCACCTGAGTTTCCATTATCTACATTACCTCCATCTTGTCTTGAGGACATTTTGGTTCTTGTCTTTTCAACCTCATCAGGGTGAACACTTTCAAGTGTTTTTGTGAGCCATTTTGGTGGACCTTTCTGAGATGGTCCTGGTTGATCAACTAATTGATATGGTGTTGAGTTCTCATCAAGAATCAAATTTTCAATCCTCTTGATCGTATCATCCAAATGAACTTCAGGTTCTGATGAAGTGGCAATAACTTCTTCATATGTGGAAGATGGTGCTTCAAAAGGAGATTCCTAAGATTGACCCAAGATAGGAATCCCCCCTTCAAGATATGGGATCTCATAATCAAATTCATGATATATCTTTACACGAGTGAATTTGTCCAGATGATCAAGCCACCTCTCAATAGTTTCAACTTTCTTGGAGGATTCAAGAAAGATTACATCTATGGAAAGGGTGATTTTTTGTTTGTCTCATCGTAAAGACGATATCCCTTGGTGGTATTTGAGTACCCCAAGAAGATGCACTTATGACTCCTTGCATCAAGCTTTCTTCTTTGCCCCCCAGAAATCAAGACATAATAGGTGGAACCAAAGACCTTGAGATGCCTCACTGAAGGAATGTGGCCATACCACATTTCATATGAGTCTTGTTTTTAAGAGCATGAGATGGACACATGTTTTTGACATAAATTGCACATAGAACCACATCATCCCAAAACTTCAATTTAACTTTTTTGAAAGACATCATGGAATGAACCATATTTAGGGGTGTCATGTTCATTCGTTCAACGACTCTATTATGTTGGGGATTGTATGGAATTGTGGTTTAATGTTTGATCCCATGTTGGCGAAGGTAGATTTTGAATTCATTGGATGTATATTCTCTTCCATTATCAATGCGAAGCGAGCCAATACAAGACTAAGCTTCATTTTGAATCCATACATGAAAAATTTTAAAAGTTTCAAAAGCTTGTGATTTATCTTTCAACAAGTACACCCAACACATCGTGGTGTAATCATCAATAAAATTCAAGATATATCTATTTTCATTTGCAGAAGGAACATGCATAGGGTCACACAAATCAAAATGAATCAGTGTAAGTTTTATACATGCCTTGGAAATAGAATCATGAAAAGGTTTTTTGTTGTGTTTTCTAAGGATACAAGCATCACATTGCTTCAATTTCCTAGAAATAGTAGGTAAACTAGAAACACCATTATTTCTCAACAAATGGAAACTGTCATAATTAATATGGCCAAATCTAGCATGCCACAAAAGACTAGGTGGAATTATACCCAAGTCATGATGAGAGAGGTATGCACCATTTTTTGTATGGACAATTGTCCCTTTCAGCTTCAACAATTTTCCATCTTCCATTCCATTCATGACAACCACGTTGTCAAAATCGTTCCTTATTTCAACTTTGCTACCGGACATATGAACAAACTAGCCTTGTTGTTTGATGTGCACAAGGGACAACAAGTTTCTTTTCATCTCAGGAATATAGAGTACATTGTGTAGAACAAAATCTAGGATTCCAGACAACTTAAGCCTGATGGTGCCAATTCCCTAAGGTTTGAGACTTGATCTATCTGCAAAGTACACTACGCCATCTACATTGTCATCGAAGTCTTGAAGTTATCTACCTTAGAGTACCCGAGTCCAAACTTTTGAGTTCCTTTCAAGTAGTTCAACACTCTTTTTGCAGTAGACCAATGTCCTTCACAAGGCTTTTGCATGAACCTAGAAATAATCCCAACAACAAATGAGATATCTGGTCTAGTGGTAGTAAGATAGATAAGACTTCCCACAAATTGTCTATACTTGGTTTCATTCTCAATTCATTCCCTTTTTTTATGTGAGTTTCAAATTATGTTCCATTGGAGTAGAAATGAGATTGCACTCACCCATGCCAAACTTGTTCAACAGTTCTCCAATGTACTTCTTCTGGGAGATGAATATGTACCTTGGTTTTTGAATCACCTTAATGCCCAAATAGTAGTGAAGATATCCCAAATATGTCATGTCTCGAAGTCTTTCTTCAACTCTTTATTTATGGATGCAATGCAACTTTCATTGTTCCATGTTATCAACAAATCATCTACATACACTACAAGATATACATCAATTTTTCCAACTTTCTTGACAAAAAAGTTACATTGTCAAGATTGAAATGCTTGAAATTCAATTTCAGAAGGTGCCCAGTTAACTTTTCATACCATGCTCGTGGTGCTTGTTTTAGGCGATATACGGATTTGATGAGCTTGCATACCTTATGTTCTTGTCCCTTCATAAACAATCCTTCTGGTTGAGACATGAACACATTCTCTTTCAAGTCTCCATTCAAGAAAATAATCTTCATATCTATTTGATAAATTTTCCATCCATTCTGTGTTGCCATGGAAAATAAATTTCAGATGGTAACCCATGTTGTTGCGGGGGGGAAATTCTCCTCATAATCAACACCGTATTTCACTGCGAATACTTTTTCCACAAGACTTGTTATGTACTTTTCAAGTGAGCCATTTGATCTATACTTGTTCTTGAATACCCACTTGTAGTCGATTCGTTGGGTTCCAAATGGAGGATCCACCAAATTCCATGTCTCATTCTTGATGAGAGCATCATATTCCTTCTGCATGGATTCTTTCCATTCATCATGATAAGTGTCTTCTTCAAAAGAAGTCGGTTCAAGGTTAGCAGATAAATTCAACTCACAATCATATGAAACATCCATGTCATCTACATCACTTGAGTTTGAATTATCTACATTACCTCCATCTTGTCTTGAAAGGAAATTTTGGTTCTTGTCTTTCCGACCTCATCAGGGCGAACACTTTCAAGTGTTTTTGTGAGCCATTTTGGTGGACCTTTCTGAGATGGTCCTGGTTGCTCAACTAGTCGATATGGTGTTGAGTTCTCATCAAGACTTAACTTTTCAATCCTTTTGATCACATCATCCAAATGAACTTTATGGTTTGATGAAGTGGCAAGAACTTCTTCATGTGTGGAAGATGGTGCTTCAAAAGGATATTTTTGAGATTGACCCAAGATAGGGATCCCCCCTTCAAGATGTGGAATCTCATCATCAAATTCATGATAAATATTTACATGAGTGAATTTATCAAGATGATCAAGCCATCTTTCAATAGTTTCATCTTTCTTGGAGGATTCAAGAAAGATTACATATATGGAAAGGGCGAATTTATTGTTTGTCTCATCGTAAAGATGATATCCCTTGGTGTTATTTGAGTACCCCAATATGATGCACTCTCGACTCCTTGCATCAAACTTGCTTCTTTTCCCCTTAGGAATCAAGACATAACAGGTGGAACCAAAGACTTTGAGATGCCTCATCGAAGGAATGTGGCCATACCACATTTCATATGAAGTCTTATTTTTAAGAGCATGAGATGGACACATGTTTTTGACATAAACTGCACATAGAACCGCATCATCCAAAAACATCAATTTAACATTTTTGAAAAACATCATGGAATGAACCATATTTAGGAGTGTCATGTTCATTCGTTCAACGACTCCGTTCTGTTGGGGATTCTATGGAACTGTGATTTGATGTTTGATCCCATGTTGGCGAAGGTAGCTTTCAAATTCATTAGATGTATATTCTCTTACATTATCAGTGCGAAGCAATACAATACAAGACTGAGCTTCATTTTGAATCCATAGATGAAAATTTTTAAAAGTTTCAAAAGCTTGTGATTTATATTTCAACAAGTACACCCAACACATCGTGGTGTAATCATCAATAAAAGTGATGATATATCTATTTCCATTTGCAGACGGAACATGCATAGGGCCACACAAATCAAAATGAATCAGTTTAATTTTTCTACATCCATTGGAAGTAGAATCATGAAAATTTTGTTTGTTGTGTTTTCCAAGGATACAAGCATCACATTGCTTCAATTTCCTAGAAATAGTAGGTAAACCAGAAGCACCATTATTTCTCAACAAATGGAAATTGTCATAATTAATATGGCCAAATCTAGCATGCCACAAAAGACTAGATGACATTATACCCAAGTCATGATGAGAGAGGTATGCACCATTTTTTGTATGGGCAGTTGTCCCTTTCAGCTTCAATGGTTTTCCATTTTCCATTCCATTCATGACAACCACATTGTCATAATCCTTCCTTATTTCAACTTTTCCACCAAACATATGAACAAAGTGGCCTTGATGTTTGATGTGCACAAGGGACAACAAGTTTCTTTACATCTCAGGAAGATAGAGTACATTGTGTAGAAGAAAATCCAGGAGTCCAGGAAGCTTAAGCCTGATGGTGCCCATTCCCAAAGGTTTGAGACTTGATCTATCTGCAAAATACACTACGCCATCTACATTGTCATCGAAGTCTTTGAAGAAATATCTTTGAAATGTCACGTGAGAGGTTGCGCCCATGTTGAGAAGCCATGCATCTCCCCAAGAAACAAACAAAGTGTTAAGAAATTATTCAATTACTCCTATAGTGCAATGGGAAACTATGTAATGAGCATGTGTTTTACCTTCCACTGGTTCTAGATTTTTACATCTGCCTTCTATGTGTATATTCTTTGACCTTCTCCCGTGGAACTCTTCAGTCAATAGCTTCATGTGAGCCATTCATTCTGCAATGGGTATAATGAAGATCATATTTTTCATGGGGATTATGCCAACCCCCCACTCCTTTGAGCTTCTTCTTTCCACGTCCAATGTTTGAAAAAAAAAATCTCTTGATATCGATCTTCACAACATCAAATCACTAAAAGGATCTCTTTGCAAGCAACTTCCCAGTCAACTTTGAGACTTTCTAGGTCTTGGAACAAAAGGAAAAACTCATGAACATTCTTGGAGGCTCAGCTAATGAAGGAAACCATTCTACCTTGAAGAATGAGTAACTGAGAGACTTTGTTTGTTGAACCGCACACAACCCAAAATATATGTTGAGGATATTGTCTTGATAGATCGACCACTATACTTGTTGCGTGGAGAAAAAATAATGTAGATACTTTAAACATTAGACATTGTACCACAAGTTTCGCACCCAGTATTCATCCACACATACAACTTAGGCATACAAGGTACTCTCCATCCACACGTACAACTCAAGCACTATACATGAAAAATAGGAACTCTAGAAATCACTGTGCGGATCCACAAAGGTTGATCTATGGACGAACTTACGGGCACTAGCACACAGCAGGGACACTACCTGTGGATCAGAAGGCCTTTCTGGAGGCCATTGTTGGGGATAGAGAGCACAAAAACAAACCCTCGATCTCCTTTGTGCATCGATATCGAGGTATTCACACTCGTGGACACAAATAATAGAGTGCAATATAGAAATGTCAAAATAATGTTTGCTCTCAAACTGCCAAATGTGTGACATCAGTGACAACCCGCACAAATATAAATGAAATATCCATTGGTTTTTCATGTTCTCAAGTGAAATTTGTGATGATCTAGGAAGGCAACAAGTGCGACACGATGATTTTAGTGTTCTCAAAAAATTGCAAAGAAAAAGGAGCAGAAATTAGGGTTTGTGGATGAGTGGTCGAGTCAATGAGGGCATGGTGGAGAGTCGATGGAGGTAGTCAACGGTTTCTTTGTGTATGCAATGGATAAAAATGTTGTTTTGTAACTTGTGCAACACGCGAATTAGTTGCAGGAGGTCGAAAAATATTCTAGGGAAACCTAACAAATGAAGATTCGGTCAAAGAATATGGCATAGAGAATCAATAGCAGAATCATATGACAAAGGAATAAATGACAGAGATGGGCAAGGGAATTTTTTTCACATGAGGAGAAACGCTCATGGAGTTAACTGCAATGGCTCTGATACCACTGTCAGGCCAGAAGTGGGAAAAAATCGTAACTCCAGAGAGGACGGCTATTTCATTATCTTGTAGCTCAATAAATACATGAAAATGTGATTGTTGGTCTTCCCCACCGACTGACCCTTCCTATCACCTACAACTATTCATATTTACAATTTATGTTACAAGTAACGCAATCCCATAAATTACGTGTCCAACAATGAGGACTAATCACAAAGTCAACAATTGAATTTGACGCTAGTCATATAATGCCCTAAATCTACAATCCATTTAATCTTAGATATTGATTGATGGAATATTTGTGGATAAGAGTTTGATTATAATTGCAAACAATTATGTAACATGCTATGTTTGGGGTTTATTGCATGGAACATAAACAATAACGTAGGGATGGAATTCTTGAAAAAACCTGAACTAGAAAATAGTTTACGTTCACATTGAAGAAATATGATTCAAGCAATGCAACAATCAAATTGGAGATTCTGATTCTCATTCTTTCCTACAAGAAACAAAAATTGATAAGTTGATAAGTTTACAATGAAAAAAGTTAATTCAAACTATGCAATAACGAACGAATATTTACTAAAAGGTAAATACTCTTAATTTAAATTTACATAAAGGTAAATACTCTCAATGTTTATATTCTTTGAAAATAAAGACTAAATTTTATCTTTTGATAAAGGTCACTATTGTTGAATTGGTGTGAACCAATTTACACACGTATTTAGATATTGGGCAGATTTTTTGGCCCCTATTATTCAATATCTAGTTGGGTCAAATCAACTAGAATTAGAATAGGGATAGGAACACATTAATTGTAATCAATTTCATGTAACTGAGTGAGAACTATTATATATCTATGTAATCATGTAGAGACAAAACGTATGAGTAAATGAGTGAGTGTGTAAGCCTTGTCTGGATGATTCAATATCTCCCTTCAGCGATAAATAAACCGAATATCATTGTCCTCATGGATGTTTCCCTATATCAGGTTTTAACATGTAAAATTGTTGTGTTAATTTGTGTGATTGTTGTTGTCTATGTGATGTAATTTGTTCCATTTAAATATGGTTAATTAATGCATCCGTTGCACAACAAGTGGTATTAGAGTAGGTGCATAAAGCGGAGCCAAGCGGGTCCTTGTGAATACAATAGATTTTGGGCAAGATTTGACATGCAAAGGAGAGTCGTATATGCACGTAGAAATACGATCCAAGAGTTGGAAAACGAATTCTTTGTTGGAGAAGCATCCTTAAAATTATTTCCACTGAAGGGCGCTCCCTAAGGAGTGTTGGAGGAGCGTCCCCCGCTCCCACACTTTAGAATCTTGATTTTTCTGGTGCACTTGGTGTAAGCCAAGAGGAGCGTCCAGAAGGAGAAGTGCCCGGTACAAGGGGAAAAGAGCGTCTTAGATGCATTGTGCATAATTTTTGGGTAGTGTCCTCTAATCAACGCAGGGAAAGAGTGATTTTGTGGTCGAGGTATGATTTATAAACATATGGCATTAAAATCGTGAAAGAACTTTTTTTTTGTTATGCACAATGTAATATTTTGTGGAGGATGTTATATATATTTTATAAAGGGTTGACTTTATAAATGGAGAGGTGGATATTGTTTAAAAGGTTTTAAACATATATGTTTTTTAAATGTTTATATTTTGGATATAAACCTTTTAATCAATAATTTTGGTGTTCAACCTTGGAACTATAATATTGTTTCCATAATTAAAAGCTCAGTTTATAAGCAGTGGTGGGAGATTTGTGCTAATGAAAAAAGTTTAGATTTCGAAGTTTGAAGTGGAAAAGTTCAATGGAAAAAACAACTTTGAGCTATGGAAACTCAAGATGCGGGATCTAATTGTGCAAAAATGGTTGCAGAAGGCGCTGACGGGCAAGTAAAAGAGACCAACATGCATGACACACAATGAATGGGAAGATCTAGACGCCATAGCACTCAATACCATTCGTCTATGTATGACAGATGAAGTTATGTTTAATATCGTAGGAGAGGATACAACAATAGGCTTATGGAGTAAGATGGAAAGTCTTTATATGACGAATTCGTTGACGAGAAAAATCTACTTGAAGAAGCAATTATACAATTTGCGAATTAAAGAAGGTACGAAAGTTGTTGATCATTTAAATACCTTTAATACCCTTATAGTTCAATTGACTAGTATGGAAGTTAAAATCGAAGATGAAGATAAGTCTATTACATTATCCTGTTTGTTTCTTGAGTCTTGGGATAGTTTAGTCACCTCTATTAGCTTTATCTCAACATATGTTTTAGATTATGACTTTATTGTGGGAGCTTTGTTGAATGAGGAGATGAGGAGAAAATCTAGTCAAGAAACCTCAACTTTCGAAGTGATGGTGATCGAAGGCCATCCCAAAGAGAAGAATCAGAGAATTTCTTCACGATCTAAGTCAAGAGGAAGAAAGGGTAGAGAAAAATGTTGATACTATGGCAAAACAACGCATCTCAAGAAAGACTGCTAGAAAATAAAAGAATCTGAGGTGAACTCTACAAAGGAAGCAAATTTGGTTGCAACAAATTCAGGTATGACTGACAAAGTTTTATCCGTTTCTAGTAGTTTACAATATCAGGAAGAATGGTAGTTAGATCTTGGTGCCTCCCACCACATGTGCTCATATAGAAATTGGTTCACTTCTTACCAATCAATTGATGAGGGTGTAGTGTTTATGGGAAATGGTATTTCTTGTAAAATTGTTGGGGTTGACATCATTAGAATTAGGATGTTCGATCATATTGTTAGAAAATTAACGTATGTTAGACATGTACCTGAGCTTAAGTTAAATTTGATTTCATTAGGGGTTTTGGATTTTGGTGGATATAAGTATACAGGTCAAGGTGGAGCACTCAAAGTGTCGAAAGGAAGTTTATTAGTGATGAAGGAAACAAAGGTTGATAACCTTTATAAGCTGGAAGGAACTACTGAAGTCACATCTGAGATAACATATGTATCTTCTTGTTTATGGAAGAAATAACAAGGTCATATGAGCAAGAAAGAGTTGCGGGTACTGGTAAGTCGTAAATTATTTCCAGACTTATAATCTTTGTTTCTGGATTCTTGCTTGTTTGGTATCTCTGCAAGTTATGATGGTGTAAAGGGATGTAATGTGTGGGATCCTACTACCCACAAAATTTTCATTAGCAAAGATATAGTATGTTTGGAACAACAAGAAGGGTTTGTTCAAGATCACAACGAAATATTTGTTTACAAGCCCGAGGATTCATTGTCTGGCCTAAAGGTACCTAGGAAAATGTACAAGAGGTTTGGATTGTTCATGGTGAGCCAAAATGTTTCAGGGGGTAAGTATGACTATATTGCTTATAGTACAATCATTATCCCGATGTTATTTCCTGATGACATGCTTATTGCAATCTGAATCATGGTTGAGTTCAGTAAGATAATGGCTCATGTGAATAGGGCATTTCAGATGAAGGATCAAGGAGAAACGAAACAAATTTTGACCATAGAAGTACACAGAGATGGTATACATGGTAAGTTGTGGTTATCACAATAGAAATCGTTACTAATGAAGTTCAGTATGAACATTGTGAAATCTGATAATATCCTGATTGCTTTCCATTATAAGTTTTCTTCAAGTCTAGGTCTTGTTTATAAAGAAGAAAAGGTTATGTCTCATATACCGTGTGCCATTTCAGTAGGAGGTCTATTGTATGCGATGAAATTGTTAAGACCAGATATTTCACATTCAGTTGATGTTGTCAGACACAAAGAAAATTCAGCTGACGTAGTGAAATGGGTGCTTTTGTTTTTTAGAGGCACAAGTGTCACCTATAATGGTTTCAGTGGTTTACTCTGTGGTAATTGTAATTTAGAATTTGTAGGTATTTTGGATAGAAGGAGATATACCTTAACATATGTATCAAAGCATCATTTTGGAAGACATGTTGGAGGTGGTGTGATCCTTGAGAAAATCTAAACTCGAGAAAATCATACATGTGTTCACAAAACCAATGTTATTAGAGAAGCTACAATGGTGTTTGGATTCTGTTGGCTTGCATCATATGTGATGAACAAAATTGGACAATGTTATTTAGGTAAATTTGTTGTCAAGGTGGAGATTGTTGAATTGGTTCCAACCAATTTACACATGTATTTAGATATTGGGCAGATATTTTGGCTCTTATTCAATATCTAGTTGGGTCAAATAAGCTAGAATTAGAATAAGGATAGTAGCACATTAATTGTAATCAGTTTCATGTAACTGAGTGAGAACTGTTATATATCTATCTAAGCCTATAGAGACAATGCATATGAGTGAATGCGTGAGTGTGTAAACCTGGACTGGCTAATGTAATATCTTCCTTGAACGATAAATAAATCGAATATCATTGTCCCATGGATGTTTCCCTGTATAGGGCTTTACCATGTAAAATTGTTGTGTTAATTTGTGTGATTGTTGTTGTCTTTGTGCGCCATTTAAATCTGGTTAATTTATGCTTTCGCTTCACAACAACTATCAGGGTATACATTTGAAGGGCACTCCTATCATCTATCAAGTAAACTATCAAGTAAAGTTTTTATGATGAGTTTTTTTTATAAAAATATGTTTTGCAAGATATTTTATATTTATTTTTGTCTGTCATTTAAATGTTATGTATTATATGGG
>SNQJ01S0007409.1:49401-66203 GCA_010110895.2 Picea sitchensis | reverse complement strand
GTGAAGTCCCCTCTGCGGTTGGTCAAAGCTTCCCTATCTTCTAGTGGTTGAGTGTTAGAGCCTTCTCCTTTCTGTCAGCTTCTATTTCTCCTGAACTATGGCGATCTACGAGGAAGAGGTTAACTACACGTTGGACCCCTCTGAAACCCTACATTGGTTTCTGCTAGGTGGCAGCCCTCCTCTTGTTTCCACCAAGAACCTCTTGGTGGTCGTTGTGGCATCCATTTGGGGGGATTCTGCATGCGTCTCTTCCTTCATTTTCTCTTCCTCTTAGGCTTCAAAGTCTTTCTCGGCCTATGAACTTTCTTCTTCGTTGTAGCCCATAGGCGGCCTCACTACAGAGTTTACTCCCCTAGGGACTCAGATCTCATCTCCATTAGTCTCTTAAGGGTTTGTGGATTTTTTTTCTGGAGTGGGGGTTTCTTCTCCACCAGCTTCGGTGGGTTCACCTCTTCCGGCCTCTCTACCCTAGGACTCCTCGGATCCTTCCATCCCAAGTTTCTTCCCCGAGATCCCTCATTTTTCTCCTTCCTGTGGGGGACCACTCTTGGCAAATTTTGATGCGGTGACACCCCATCTTGCTACTCAAAACCCAGACCTCAACTATTTGGGCTCCAAATTTTTTCCCGACGCGGGTACGAGACTACTCACTAAATCGGTCATTGGGGGTTCACCTGGGAGTTTTATTGCCTCATATATTCCACTAGCAAATCTCAATGGGTGGGATAGTACTTGTGATGGCATTGTTTCTGCCTCATATCCTCTCGGACTAGTTGAGGGCCAAGACCCTCACACAATTAACAAACATCGGAAGCGGAAAAAGTGTATTGGGGTCGTCTCGGACTCCATGAATCTCATCTTGGGTGAAGACCTATCCATGGTAGAAGTGGTGGAAATGGAAGACAAATCGGTGGTGGGAAAGGTCTATGAATGTCATTTCAGTGAGAAAACACTTAAATCTTGGGTGGTCTTTGTTAGCGATAAAAAAATGCACTGGCATTTTTGAAAGAATGATGCCTAATCTTGTAGGGAACCTTTGACTAGCTTCCCAGGCTCCAAATGCATATTTGAAAGCACCATTGGAAATATTAGGATTTGTAGATGTCAATCGACTATTCAAGCATGCAAAATGAACTCTCCATGACTGAGAAATTTGATTTTAAAAAAATATGCGCTTTCACCAGCTAACTCCTCTTGAATTTTGCTAGTTAGCTGGTGAAAGCTCCGCCTTTCACCAGCTAAGGAGCAGATTTTCGGGTAAATTAGCTGGTGAAAGCCTGTCACAACCAGAATAACCGAATGTTTTCCCAGATTGGGATTTTTTGAGTTTGAATGGTTGCAAACCACTTCAAATGGACAGGTGTTGAATTATCAAGTCTAATTCAAAGGCTAGTTTTGAGGGATAAGGTCAAAAAGAGGTTTTTTAACTACATTGGGCATCTTTTTCAAAGGCAGAATATCATGGTTTTTGCACACTTCACCAAATTCGAATTTTATCTTTGGAGGACCAAATCAAACATCCTTGGGAGGCTAAAACTGCACTTCATCAGCAATCTACTACTCTTAGATATGGATTGACCTCATCTTGAGGATCTCTCCTTATCTTTTGTAAATCAGTTTTGACTTTCTATTTTTAGAATATTAGATCCATTGTTTTAGGATCTGAAAACTGATTGTAAAAGGCTATAAATGCCTAGCTTTTCTAAGAGACAAGGGGGGCAATCTAGGAGACATTTTTTGGCTATTGTACTAGACTCTTTATTGATAATAGAATCGCAATCCTCTTTTGTTTTCAATGACAGATTTTCTCATATTTTCATCATTCTGTACTTTATTTCAGTTTAGCTCATCTTCTAAGTACTATTATCTTCTTATTAAGCTCATGAACTTGAACTAAAGGTTTTCTTGCTATCTTTTATGACCCTGCACATTGTTGTATTTGGTTATCTAGACTAGTATTCTTCATCTCCTATTCAAACTTTGTTGTCTGATCATTGAGTTCTAAACGCATTGTCTTATTCGAATGTATGAAGTGGTCCTTTTCATTAGCTATTGAGTTATCCTATTGTTCCAAGCATACAAAATCTACCATATTCTTAAGTTACCAAGCATTCTTAGCCTACAACCCTAAGGAGTTTCTTGGAGTGATAACAGTCTCTACCTACGGGGCAACTCAATCCCCACCTACAAATATTCAGAGCCTCTCTCAGGGTTGTTTTTTTATTATCTTCTCAGAGGCAGGGTAGGATTCTTGGGCCCTTTCAGGTTGTTGGACCATCGACTCTTCCCCAGTTCTTCTAAAACTATGGGATCCAACTTTTGATGCCGCTAGCGACCACATGGACTCTTTTCCCATATGGGTTCGTTTGCCATGGCTTCCACCTCACCTATGGTCAGTTAAATTCTTCCAAGCTATTGGGAATATGTTGGGAACATATTTGGATGCAGACTTCAAATTTAGGGAGAGGGGAAATGGATTTGGCCTGCATTTTATTCTCTATAAACATCAGGGGTGACCCGAGGAAAGAACTCAACATTATGGATCGGGGCTGAACTAGGGCTTACATTATTGATTATGATGGCATCCCTTTTCGATGCAGACGTTGTCACGCACACGAGCATATTTTAAAATATTTCCCACAGCCTTACCCTAGACGTCCATACACTTCTCGACCTCCACAGACAACGACCCACCAGGGAGGGCCCACTCCATCGGACTCGGCTTCGCTTTCCACATCCTCTACCTCAGACTCTCAACATTCTCCAGGAAGTTCTTCTATTGGGGCACTACAATCATCGGGTGGTGTAGATTCGGTATCGAGTTGTCTGGCTACTGGACGGGCCTCCTCTCAGGCTCAGGAGCAGGTGCCTCTTCTTTCTCAAGGTACTTTTCAGGAACCCTCCTTTGATTCTATTTTTAATTTGCACTACTCTATTCCTTTGTCGGTTCTGGATCCCCTGCGGGCTTTCAAATTCCTAAAATTGGACAACCCCCCTCCTCTTCAAACTCTTCACTCCCATTTCCCCTCTCTATCCAAGCCCCCCTCATGAGTCCTTTTGCCCTCCCTTTCCTCCCTCACACTCCTTCCCCCATCCCCTACTGATCCCCCCTACTCTACTTCCACCAATGACCCCTCCTCTCAATCCTTAGAGGAACCTTCCATCATTTTTCATCTCAGGAATAGGACCATCCTTGCCCCCTCCTCAAAGGATGTTGGGCTTGGTCTTGATACAGAAGTTGGCTCCCAAAAGAGAGGTCGTGGGTGCACCTCCCTCCTCTCAAAGGATCAATCTCAAGCGCGTATTGATATTGCGTCCAGACGTCAAAAGTCCATTTTTGGGGCACTTAGAGTAGTGCATGCCCCTGGGAAGGTTCCCCCATGAAAGTTATCTCCTTCAACTACAGAGGTCTGGCAAGCCCACCCAAGAAATCTGCCCTCAAATGGTTGATTATCACTCAACAACCGGATGTAATTTTGCTCCAAGAAACAATGGCTTATTCAACTACAACTTCTTCCACCCTAGTCGCATTGCTCCTCGGTTGGTATTTTGAAGGTATTGATGCTTTTTGTAGATTGGAAGGTTTAGTTACTGGGTGGCACTCTAGATCTATCGAACTTCTAAACTCCTAGGCACTCAACTCTTGCCTAGGAGTGGATATTTTTGTGGAAGGATTGGGAAAGGAATTCAAGATTTTGAATATCTATGAGTCATATCTGGAAAGGACCCCCTTCTGGGAATCGATCTTCAAACTCAAGATACTGAAGGTTGATAATTTAATCTTGCGGGGATATCTAAATTTCTCTTTGGGTTCGACGGAGGTATGGGGTCCTTCTATGTGCCTGGACCATCTCTTTACATGGTTCACACATATTCTATCTGCCAACGGTCTCTTGGACATAACCCCTAGAAAAATCAGCCCAACCTGGAGGAATATGCAAACAGGGGATGCAAGGGTTGCAAAGTAAATAGATCATTTTCTGGTCTCAGAAGAACTGATGGAGGCAAACCTATAAGTGAGACGATGGATCAAATCCGGGGGAGTATCTAATCACTCTCCAATCTGGATAGTTTTGGAGGGAGGGTCGATCAATCCTCCTTCATCCTTCAAGTTTAATGCCTCTTGGCTATCAGATGAAAGTTTTCTTGCATTGGTTTAGTCAAATTGGAGGCCCTATGATCCTAGCTCACACTCACCAGTGGGTCTGCACTTTGCAGACAATCTCAAAAGGATTAAACTTTTGACCATTCCCTAGGCACGGGAAAAAAGACTAAGGGAGGAAAGAGAACTAAAGCACACATAAGAACAAATCAAGTCCTTCTACCTCTCGGCCGACTCGGGATTCCTTTCTGAATCTTCACAGGAAACACTAAAGTATCTGGAATCTCATCGTAGAAAGATACTAGCAGAACAAGAGGCGAACTGGAGATTAAAATTTCATGCCATATGGGTTGAACATGGGGATGAGAACACAAAAAAATTTCATGCATTCGCTAAAGGTCACAAAGCCTCAAATACTATCTAGAATATGCATGACTAGGAGGGAAGGAATGTTTCATCCTTTGAAGGTCTGGCAAAGATGGGCAATTTTTTTTCAAATCCTTATATAAATATGATCAAAGGGTAAATATTGTTGAGATTGTTCGACTGGCCCTCTTTTGTCCCATCTTTGTGGATGCATAAATAAACATAGAACTTTTTTTGGAAGCAAGCGAACCAAAATTAAAGGAGACTCTACATAGCTTCCAGAAGGATAAGAGCCTGGGGCTAGATGGATGGTCGATATAATTCTATATCGAATTTTATGAATTTCTAGGAGATGATATCATCTAAGTGGTGGAAGAATCTAGAAGGAATGGTATGATGCACCTTCCTTTCAACTCAACCTTCCTAGCTCTTATTCCAAAAAAGGATGAACCCCTCTTCTTTGAGGAGTTTAGGCCGATCTCCCTATGCAATTGCATATACAAAATTGTGGAAAAACTCATTTCCATACGCCTTAAGCCCATACTCTCGGATGTTATTTCAAAAGAACAATTTGGGTTCTTAAATGGTCGTAGGATTCATGAACCTATCAGAGTGGCACAAGAAGGACTTCACAACCTCAGAACATTGAGGTCCAAAGGGACCATACTGAAAATTGATCTCTCAAAATATTTTGATCGTGTAAGCTGGTCTTTCATCAGGCTGCTTCTCACTCATTTGGGGTTTGAGGTACCCTTCATCAAATGGATAATTCCCCGCATCACCTATGTCTCTTTTGTTGTGTTGATTAACGGGGAAACCTCTCCTTTATTCACCTCAAAAAGGGGTTTGAGTCAGGGATGCCCCCTCTCACCACTTCTTTTCCTCCTGATTGCAGAGGGCTTAAGAAGGGCCATTGGTTAGGCCACCTACTCGAGAGATTTTCAGGGGATTCAGACTTGAACAGACTTTAGAATTACTCATCTACTATTTGTAGATGATGTCCTAATTTTCTATAGTGGCAGAACCAGGGATGCCAAAATATTAGTTGATATTCTCCAACTCTTTCGGGATGCTACAGGGATGATCATCAACTCTCAAAAATCCACTTTATTCCTAATCAGGTTAGATGCAGCCACAACAACCCACTATAGATCTGTCTTCCTCTTCCCACTACAGGACTTGCAACAGGGGATAAAATATCTAGGATTTCCACTCAAGGAAAACAAATATCTCACAGGGGATTGGCAATGGCTCTTGGTGAAACTAGAAAAAAGGCTAAACATATGGAATTTTCGGTGGCTCTCAAGGGAAGGCACACTGAATTTGAAAAAAGTGGTTCTTAAGGCCATCCCTGTCTACTGGATGTCTCTCTCTTGGATTCCCAAAGGTATACTAGAAAAAATCCGACGATATGCTTTCGATTCATTTGGTCAGGACCGAAGGATCACTACACTTTGCCTTGGGAAAAATGGGAATCGTTGGCTCGTCCAAAAGCACTAGGAGGCTGGTGTAACATCCCCAGCCACCAATAGGACAAGAAATGCCACTACTCATCTTTGATACCATATAGTAACGTCCCCATCCATCAACTCCATTGTCGAGCAACGCTACTACGCGGAACAATCTCATACATATATATATAACATCCATATTTAATGAAAATTAACCAAACAATACAGAGTAATCACAGGATTACTGCTAACATATAGAAATAATGGAATTAATAGTAATTAATAATTGCAATGAAATACATGATACATTTCAAAGACACAGACAAGCATCACATATAAATTAAGTACATAATTAATACTCATATTTTAACTGGAATAAAACCACCAACTGCGTGTAAATATTCCATGAACCTCCCATCCTTAGACCACGTTGCTCATCACTCTCAGCAGTAGGTCACCCCCGAGCTGGGACCAAGATCCACCGGGAAAGCGAATCCTAGGCTAGGCAAGGTCAACAGAAAGACACACAATTTATGAGGATGGATTCTCTCCCATGAGCCACTTCTTCCCAATGCTCATAGACTCCCATTCCCTACATGCCTGTCCCACCCCAGGAGTATACACCTTCACTGTCACACCGGACAGTCCTTCGGCTGCTAAACCTCCCTTTCCTTGGGCTTCAGCAACAGGCTGGACCGAAATTCTCCGAGCTCTGTGGCAACTACATGACCGCTTCCAGGAGTTCTCACTTCCTCTGCGCACTTTCCAGCACAAGGAGGACAAAAGTAAGGCTCATCAAGGAACATATGACAACAACAGTTCACACTCATCCAAGGGACTGCGTGGCCACAACAACCCACAATTATAACACACATGACATAGACAATTACGGTATGCTCAGGTTTCAAAGAAGACAACAACCCAATCGGTTAAGCACGAACTTGGATTTGCATTGTGGATAAACTAGGTTCACAGGACACACATGAGACATAACTTAGTCCACAGGTTTTCCATTGGTTTTCAAGGTTCGTGACAAGGAATCAACGTAGAGATCGAATGTAGACTCAAACGGTTTAGACGGAGGATGCGTTGGCTTCTCAAGAAAGCAACACAGTTTTTTGGTTTCAGTGTTGTGTGAGGGTATGCAGAGATCAGATGCAGAGGCAACACGGTTCAGACAACGGACGCAAGAATGGAGAAGAACCCCCATCACGACTCAATTCTTGGGTTAAATTGCATGTTCCTGGGCTGACACATGTCGCCCATGAAGTTGCATGCACTCCATAAAGTATCCGTTCCCTTTTCCAAGAACTTAGGATAAAAATATACCTTTCACACCACTTTGGAATAATCATAAATTATTATTCAAGGACTTAAACCCTCAAGATTAGCCCCTCTTCCAACCTTTCATCCCCCTCTTCCTTACCTATCCTTTTGGAAGCTTAGTCCCCCATCACTCTTTCTTCATGGTCGGTCGACACGTAGTGATGTTTATATTTTATTAATGATCTGCATAATTACCTATACAAAAATCAGGCTCCTGGCCTTTAACACCTAGGCTCTCCGGCCTAAATAACACATAATCCCACCGACTTATATACACTTGGCTCACCATCCTATAAACATGATTACAATACAAAATATAACTGGGGCACGTCCTTGAGGTATTACAATCCCCTCTCCTTATTTTTTCACTGTCCTGAGTGCAATTTTTACACAACATCAACAAGATTTTCAAAATATTCAAAAATATGCGGGTATTTTGCCCGCATAACATCCTCATGCTCCCATGTCGCATCCTCAGGACCGTACCAGGTCCACTGGACCTTTACAATCCCTATGGATCGATTCCGGAGCTGTTTTCTTTTCCGGTCCAATATGTGCACAGGATGCACTTGCAAGACACCTTCTTGCTCCACCTGAATCACATTCCAATCAATAACATGATTAGCATTAGGTATATATTTCTTAAGTAATGAAACATGAAACACATTATGTACAGTCATGGATGCAGGTAATGCAAGCATATATCCAATTGGCCCAATCCTTTCTAGGATTTCAAATGGCCCACAAAATCTGGCTGCCAACTTCAAACAGTTTCCCAGCCTCAGGGAACTTCTATTGGATTTCACTTTCAGGAAAACATGCTCTCCCACTTTAAACTCTCTTTGGGTTCTATTTTTTTCAGCATAACTTTTCTGCCTATCTTGGGCAACCTTTAAATTCTACTTAATTTTTAGCATTTGTTCTTCCATTTCCTTGAGCAACTCTGGCCCAACAACTGCTCTATCAGCTGGATTATCCCACCTTACTGAAGTATTGCACTTTCTGCCATAAAGTGCTTCAAATGGGATCATCTTCAATGATGCTTGATACCCATTGTTGTAGGCGAATTCTATCATGGGTAGGTAGTCTTCCAATTTAGATGGTTTGTCTACCACATACATCCTTAGCGTGTATTATATTACTCTGTTCACCCTATCTGTCTGTCCATCAGACTTAGGATGATAAGCAGTGTTGAAGTTCAGATTTGTTCCGAATCCTTTGAAAAACCCCTTCCATAACTTTGAGGTAAATTTTGGGTCCCTGTCAGACACAATTGTCTTGGGAATACCATGCAATCGTGTTATTTCCCTCATAAAAATATCAGCAACGTTAGCTTCCTTGTGAGTAGTCTTCAATGGAATAAAATGGGCAGCTTTTGTAAGCTTGTACACCACCACCATGATTGAATCATACTGCTTGCTTGTTCTAGGCAATCCTGTGATGAAATCCATTGTCACTACCTCCCACTTCCACTCAGGAATGGGTAAAGATTGTCGCAACCCTGTTGGGTGCATGTGCTCAGCTTTAACCTTCTAGCACTCCATACATCTGGTGATGTATTATGCAATCTCTTTCTTCATACTTGGCCAAAAGTAATGGCTCTTGACTGCTGCCACAGTTTTCTGATATCCAAGGTGCCCAACATAAGGCACATTATGAATTTCATTCAAAATATTAAGTTTCAAGTCCTGGACATTAGATACATAAATTTTGTTCTTGTACAGAAGTGTTCCATCGGTTTCCAATTTATAATTTTCCACTTTTTGTGGCATCTTATCTTGTTGTATCTTTGCTACCAAATCCCTGTACTACAAATCTGCATTTGCAGCCTCCAAAATTTTGCCTTTAATATCAGTCCGGTACATGCTAATGGTTGTAGCATGCAATTCATGCACTCTCCTATTGAGTGCATCAACCACTTTGTTTTCCTTTCCTTTGATATGCTTGATATCAAAGTCATACTCACAAAGAAACTCCATCCACCTACTATGCCTAGCATTCAAGGTTGGTTGATCAAACGAATACTTCAAACCGTTATGGCCTGTCCTTAGTTCGAACCTCCTTACCATGAGGTAATGCCTCCATTTATTTAGAGCATGTACTATTGTTGCCAACTCCAAATCATGAGTTGCATAGTTCCTTTCATGCTCTTTCAACTTTCTGGATTCATAACAAATTACGAATCCATTCTGACTAAGGACTCCTCGCAGTCCTTCTTTGCATGCATCTGTGCACACTACAAAGTCTTTATTCGTATCTACAATACTCAGGATTGGAGCACTGGTTAACAATTTCTTCAATCGTTGGAAGCTTCTCTCACATTCCTCTGTCCACTGAAATTTCTTCTCCTTCCTTTGCAAGGAAGTGATAGGGTGAGATATCCTCGAGAACCATGCGATAAACCTTCTATAATAACCAGATAGACCCATAAAGGAACTGACTTTCATCACGTTCTTTAGCGCTGACCATTCTCTAATGGCCTCAATATTTTTCAGGATCTACAGCTATCCCATCCTTCGAAATAATATGCCCCAAGTAATGGATCTGCTCCTGATAAAACGAGCACTTGCTCGACTTGGCATACATTTGGTGCTCTCTTATCACCTGAAACACCATCCTCAGATGTTTTTCATGCTCTTCCTCCAACTTGGAATACACCAGAATGTCATACAGGAAGACTATGACAAACTTGGCTAGATAGTCCCTAAATACACCATTCATCAGGCACATAAAAATAGCGAGTGCATTCGACAACCTAAACGGTACCACTGTGAACTCGTAATGACCATACCTTGTTCTAAAGGTGGTCTTGCTGATGTCTTCATCCTTTATCTTTACCTAGTGATATCCCAACCTGAGATCTATCTTTGAAATAATATTAGCATCCTTCAACTGATCGAAGAGGTCATCAATCCTCGGCAGAGGATATTTGTTCTTTACAGTTACTTTGTTCAATTGTCTGAAATCGATACACAATCTTAGTGTCCTGTCCTTTTTCTTCACGAACAGGACCAGGGCACCCCAAGGTGACACACTTGGGCATATATACCCCTTCTTCACAATCTCTTCAAGATGCAATTGCATTTCTTTCAGCTCTGGTGTACTCATTCTATAAGGAGCTTTCGACACTAGAGATGCTCGAGGAATCAAGTTTACAGAGAAGTCAATATCTCTTTTCAGAGGTAGTCCAGGTACCTCCTAAAATATATCCTCAAACTACTTCAGTACCGCATGGTCTTCGATATTTGGCATCTTATCCTCAGGTGCTTCCTCCAAGTGGGCTGCAAATAATTGACAGCCTTTCCTGAAGCACTTCTTCAGCTGCATTGCTGAGATTTCTCTAACAACAACAGATCTAGGAATTCCTTGGGTTGTTTTCTGATTTCCTTCCTCATCTAGACAAGTGAATGCCTTATTACAACAGTCCAAGATGGCATGGTGGTTGTCCAACCAGTCCATCCCAATTAGATATTCATAAGAACCTAAAGGAATAATGTTCAATTCAACCTTTGTGCTCATTTCATTCATGTCCGCAAGAGAGGACTTAACTAAGTCAATAAATTTCCTCTTGGTTCATGTTTCCATCTGCACTAACCAAGACTTTTCATGTTTGCTTCTCGATAATTGCAAACTTTCCACCACTCTAGGATCTATATAACTATGGCTAGACCCTGAATCAATTAACATAGTAAATGGTTTGTTGTTAATCATACCTTCCACTTCAATCATGTGCGAATGATATTATGATTGCTTGTTGTCCAGGGCTGCGTAGATTCTAGGTGTTCTACTGCCCATGTCCTCCACTATTTTAGCCTCCTGAAAATTATGGACAACTCTCACTTTTTCATTTATGTGGGGGCAATCTCTATACCTATGGTTTCCTTTAAAACCCCAACATTCCATAGGTGGTAGTCTTGGCATTTTCCCACCCACTTCAGCCTTCCTGGGCTCTCTAAAAGATGGTTGTCCTTGAGGATTGTTTATGAAAAAGGGTGGCTTAGTTCTCTTCTTCCTCTGATCCATTTTGAATTTTTTCTTGTCTTCCCAAGTCTTCCGAAAAGTAGGCTTCTCTCTTTGCTGCTCATATAAGCATTTCACTCTTTTTATAGTTTCTTCCATAGTCTTAGGGTCATCATATTGAATCTTGTCCCCAATGGAAGGTGTCATTCCACTCATATACCTTTGAATATTGACAGTCTCATCCTTGATGAACAGAACATACTTTAGTAATTCCAAAAACCTTCGTTCATATTCATCAATGGTCATTCTACCGAGCTTGAGTTCAAAGAACTATTTCATCTTTCTGTCATAATATCTTTTAGTCAAGTATTTATTCTCGAAATATCTCTTGAATTATTTTCAAGTGATATCATTCTCTCTAATGTGTTGCACCTGGGCAAGATGATCCCACCACATGGATGCGTTTCCTTTCAGTTGATACATCATAATTCTTCTTTTTGCATGAGAGGAATAATTCTGCAGTTCGAAATATTTCCTCATGCCAAGAAACCATGTCTCAGCATCTTCCTCCTTCTTATGTTCTCCATCAAACGTAGGAGGCTTAATCTTGTTCATTTTCCCCTTTAGTTTAACCACTCCAGATCTCCTGTGCTTTCTAGTAGGAGATGGGCTTGAACTACTGTGTGCCCCCCTCTTGAAGCGATCTTGGGAGTGATGATGGTGTCTACCAACACTCCTTGATCTTCTTCCCTCAGAAGTTTGGTGACTCCCTATTTTTCTCGAGTCTCTCTCCTTGTCCAACATCTTTTATATTCTCTCCAAACTCTTCATCAAATTTAAGTTGAATTATCCCTTTTGTTCCTTAGCTTTCATGAGCTTTCTGCTATCTGCTCGGTGAGTTTGGGCATCTTTTTGCAATATTTCAATGATTTTCATCATATGTCCTTCATTATCTATCTCTTCTCCATGCCCATTGGAGTTCGACTCTTCAACTCCCAAATGAACATCCATCCCTTTTATTTCATTCTCTGAACTGGAAGCAATTTGTGCCTCTTCCATTTCTTTGCGCTCAGTGGCAACTCTAATCAGTTTTGGAACTCATTAAACTTCTGCAAACACAATGTGAAGACAACCGAAATTTTTTAGGTCATCATTCCTTAACAAATCCCACAACATTCATAAACAAATCTGATTCAAGAAAAAGTTTAGTTTTCATTCTCTATGATTCTCATTCAATCAAGAACCCCCGCAGATTTCTTCTCTCAGTCCCCAACCCATGCGACCATGGGTTGGTTTCTAGACACCATAACACTCAATACCATTCGTCTATGTATGGCAGATGAAGTTTTGTTTAATATCGTAGGAGAGGATACAACAATAGGCTTGTGGAGTAAGATGGAAAGTCTATATATGACGAATTCGTTGATGAGTAAAATCTACTTGAAGAAGCAATTATATAGTTTGTGAATGAAAGAAGGTATGAAAGTTGTTGATCATTTAAATACCATTAATACCCTTATAGTTCAATTGAATAGTATGGAAGTTAAACTCAAAGGTGAAGATAAGGCTATTACACTATCATGTTTGTTTCCTGAGTCTTGGTATAGTTTAGTCACCTCTATTAGCTTTAGCTCAACATATGTTCTAGATTATGACTATGTTGTGGGAGCTTTGTTTGCTGAGGAGATGAGGAGAAAATATAGTCAAGAAACATCAACTTCATAGGCGATGGTGATCATAGGTCGTCCCAAAGAGAATAATCAAAGAATTTCTTCAGCATCTAAGTCAATAGGTATAAAGGGTAGAGCAAAATGTTGGTACTGTGGCAAAACATGGCATCTCAAGAAAGACTGCTGGAAAAGAAAAGAATCTGAGGCGAACTCTACAAAGGAAGCAAATTTGGCTTCAACAAATCCAGGTATGACTGATGAAGTTTTATCTGTTTCTAGTAGTTTACAATATCAGGGAGAATGGCAGTTAGATTCAAGTGCCTCCCACCACATGTGCTCATATAGAAATTGGTTCACTTCTTACCAATCAATTGATGAGGGTGTAGTGTTTATGGGAAATGGTATTTCTTGTAAAAATTGTTGGGGTTGGCATCATTAGAATCAGGATGTTTGATCATATTGTTAGAAAATTAACAGATGTTAGATATGTACCTGATCTTAAGTTAAATTTGATTTCATAAGGGGTTTTGGATTCTGGTGGTTATAAGTATACAGGTCAAGGTGTAGCACTCAAAGTGTTGAAAGGAAGTTTAGTAGTGATGAAGGAAACAAAGGTTCATAAACTTTATAAGATGGAAGGCAGTACTAAAGTCGCATTTGAGATAACAGATGTATCTTCTTTTTTATGGAAGAAGCAACAAGGTCATATGAGCAAGAAAGAGTTGCGGGTACTCGTAAGTCATAAATTATTTCCAGACTTAGAATCTTTGTTTCTAAATTCCTACTTGTTTGGTATCTCTGCAAGTTGTGATGGTGTAAAGGGATGTAATGAGTGGGATCCTACTGCCCACAAAATTTTCATTAACAGAGATATAGTATGTTTGGAACAACTAGAAGGGTTTGTTCAAGATCACAATGAAAGATTTGTTTGCAAGCCCGAGGATTCATTGTATGGCCTAAAGGTACCCAAGCAACTGTACAAGAGGTTTGAATCGTTCATGGTGAGACAAAGTGTTTCAAGGGGAAAGTATGACTATATTGTTTATAGTACATTCACTATCTTGATTTTATTTGTTGATGACATGCTCATTTCAAGCCAAAACATGGTTGAGTTCAGTAAGATAATGACTCGTGTGAACAAAGCATTTCAGATGAAGGATCGTTGAGCAGCAAAAAAAAATTGGGCATAGAAGTACACAGAGATGGTATGCATGGTAAGTTGTGGTTATCACAATAGAAATTGATACTGATGAAGTTCAGTATGAACATTGTGAAACCTGATAATATCCCCGTTGCTTTCCATTCAAGTTTTCTTCAAGTCTAGGTTATGTTTATAAAGAAGAAAAGGTTATGTCTCATATACCATGTTCCATTTCAGTAGGAGGTCTGTTGTATGCGATGAAATGGTTAAGACCAAATATTTCAAATTCAGTTGATGTTGTTAGACACATGGAAAATTTAGCTTAAATAGTGAAATGGGAGCTTCTATTTTTTAGAGGCACAAGTATCACCTATAATGGTTTCAGTGGTTTAGTCTGTGGTAATTGTAATTTAGATTTTGCAAGTATTTTGGATAGAAGGAGATATACTTTAACATATGTCTCAAAGCATCATTTTGGAAGACATGTTGGAGGTGGAGTGATCCCTGAGAAAATCTAAACTCGAGCAAATCATACATATGTGTTCATGAAACCATTGTTATTAGAGAAGCTGCAGTGGTGTTTGGATTCTCTTGGCTTGCATCATATGTGATGAACAAAATTGTACAATGATATTTATGTAAATTTGTTGTCAAGGTGGAGATTGTTAAATTGGTGCCAACCAATTTACAATGTACACAGGTATTTAGATATTGGGTAGATTTTCTGGCCCTTAATCAGTATCTAGTTGGGTCAAATCAGCTAGAATTAGAATAGGGATATGAGCACATTAATTGTAATCGAGAACTGTTATATATCTATGTAAGCATGTAGATGCAAAGAATATGAGTGAATGAGTGAGTGTGTAAGCCTGGTCTGGATAATGTAATATCACCCTTGAAATATAAATAAACCGAATATCATTGTCCCGTGGATATTTCCTTGTATAGATCTTTACCATGTAAAATTGTTGTAAACTATCAATTAATTTTTTTATGATGAGTTTTTTTATAAAAATATGTTTTGTAGGATCTTTTATATTTATTTTCGTCTGTCATTGAAATTTTATGTATTATATGGGTTTTTGTTAATTTTTGTTGTGAATTAATCATGATTGAATATCCAAATACTCATCATAATTTTCTATGTTTGAGGTGTTAGCACTCGGTATTTTCTTTGGGTTGTATCAAAGAAATCCTTGGGGTAACTGTTTCAACCAACTTTAGATTATATTCTGACCTATACAACCAGAGAGGGATCTCTCATATGTCTAATGACTGGTAATAACTCAAATATTTCATCAATAAATGCACAGAGGTCAGATTCTGCAATAGGAAAAGTTTATTTTTGTTTTAAAGGGATGGTAGGACAATCAAGAGAGAAATAATCATTGCGCAATGGATTCAATTTAAGAAAACGATAGAAACAAATGACTTAGTGACTGAACTTGAGAGGATAAAGGCTAAATGAGCAACAATATTCAGTTAAAAATCATTGTGTGTGGTGAGATAAAGACACTTGAAGCAACTTGGAGCACCGTTGAGGATGAATTCAAATTTAACTTAGTGGAAAACGGTTTGTCAGAATGGCGTGAATCCCGGGGCGCTGCGCAACAAATCCCAGGTTCGAAATTACGTTCTTATTCAGACAGAAAATCGATATGAATAAAGAATACAGGAAATACGTATGCAGAGAAAGAATACAATACATCAAACTGCCACAGTTAGAATCTTTTCATCAAAGCTTCAGGACCTTTGCATTAAGTTTCAGTCGAATTTAGAGCTACATTCAATAGTCACTGTCTACATTGTTTTTTCCAACCAACCCTGTTTAGATGAAAATGATCCCCATATATAGAAAACTAATGTCACCCTTGGCTGCTAGGGTCAAACTACTTCCTCCTAGAATAATGGATCTGTTTTCTTTGAAAGAGAACAATAAATTGAACGGATTCACTAAAAATAGAAAACCCGACTTTGCCAAATCATAATCATAACCGAAATATTCTTTACAATAATTGATAATGATTAGAATTTGACCATATGGTTGTGATGAGTAATCATGTGAAATTATGGACACTTTGTCACCCTTTCACAACAAGTCTTCTATGCAACAGTAACCTACAACAAAAAAACGCAGCGGATTACGCAATAAACTAGGAAAATAGGCGCTAAATATGACATAATATATCACTAATAAAAAACTATTTTCTAAAACCGAGAGAGTTTTTTGTATATAATATCGTTATAAATAAAAACCTCTCTCGGTTTCTTGAAATTCATCACCAGATGGCCAGAATATGTGTCGTAAAAACATGTCTCGAACATGAAATCATGAAAACTGAAAAACAGGGCTCAAATATTCCTTTGAATCTCCCAAAATATGAAACAGTTTTCAAATATGAGAGAGGTTTTTATTAATTGGTTTGTCCTCAACAAAATCCTCTCGGGGATTTTCAAAATTCCTCTCCAGTTGGTCAAAATGTGATCTTTAAGTTGACCACTAAACCAGTCATTTGCGCAGCGCGACCTGTAGCCAGTGCGCAGGAAAATCCTATGTGTGAAAGCATCGTCTACGCGACGAAATCCACTACGCGACAACATCCTATGTGCGACATCCCACTGCATGACGAAATCCACTGCACGACGAAATCCACTACGCAAAAACATCCTATGCGCGACAGCCCACTGCGCAATGAAATCCACTGCACGACGAAATCCACTCTGCGACAACATCCTATGTGTGACAACATTCCATGTGCAATGAAATCCATTGTACGACGAAATCC
>SNQJ01S0007409.1:33542-48543 GCA_010110895.2 Picea sitchensis | reverse complement strand
CCCTCGAAGGATGTTGGGCTTGGTCTTGATCTAGAAGTTGGCTCCCAAAAGAGAGGTCACGGGTGCACCTCCCTCCTCTCAAAGGATCAATCTCAAGCCCGTATTGATATTGTGTCCAGACATCAAAAGTCCATTTTTTGGGCACTTAGAGTAGTGCATGCCCCTGGGAAGGTTCCCCCATGAAAGTTATCTTCTTCAACTGCAGAGGTCTAGCGAGCCCACACAAGAAATATTCCCTCAAACGGTTGATTATCACTCAACAACTAGATGTAATTTTGCTCCAAGAAACAATGGCTTATTCAACTAAAACTTCTTCCACCCTAGCCGCATTTCTCCTCGGTTGGCATTTTGAAGGTATTGATGCTTTTTGTAAATCGAAAGGTTTAGTTACTGGGTGGCGCTCTAGATCTATCAGACTCCTAAAATCCTAGGCACTCAAATCTTTCCTAGGAGTGGATCTTTTTGTGGAAGGATTGGGAAAGGAATTCAAGATTTTGAATATCTATGGGTCATATCTGGAAAGGACTCCCTTTTGGGAATTGATCTTCAAACTCAAGTTACTAAAGGTTGATAATTTAATCTTGGGGGGATATCTAAATTTTTCCTTGGGTTCGGTGGAGGTATGGGGTCCTTCTATGCGCCTGTACCATCTCTCTACACGGTTCACACGTATTCTATCTGTCAATAGTCTCTTGGACATAACCCCTAGAAAAATCAGCCTGACCTGGAGGAATATGCAAATAGGGGATGTAAGGGTTGCAAAGTGAATAGATCATTTTCTGGTCTCAGAATAACTGATGGAGGCAAACCTATAAGTGAGATGATGGATCAGATCCGGGGGAGTATCTAATCACTCTCTAATCTGGATAGTTTTGGAGGGAGGGTCGATCAATCCTCCTTCATCCTTCAAGTTTAATGCCTCTTGGCTATCAGATGAAAGTTTTCTTGCATTGGTTCAGTCAAACTGGAGGCCCTATGATCCCAGCTCGTGCTCACCGGTGGGTCTGCACTTTGCAAACAATCTCAAAAGGATTAAACTTTTGACCATTCCCTAGGCACGGGAAAAAAGACTGAGGGAGGAAAGAGAACTAAAGCACACATAAGAACAAATCAAGTCCTTCTACCTCTCGGTCGACTCAAGATTCCTTTCTGAATCTTCACAGGAAACACTAAAGTATCTGGAATCTCATTGTAGAAAGCTACTAGTAGAACAAGAGGCGACCTGGAGATTAAAATTTCATGCCATATGGGTTGAACATGGGGATGAGAACACACAAAATTTTCATGCATTCGCTAAAGGTCATGAAGCCTCAAATACTATCTAGAATATGCATGACTAGGAGGGAAGGAATGTTTCATCCTTTGAAGGTCTGGAAAAGATGGGAATTTTTTTTTCAAATCCTTATATAAAGATGATCAAAGGGTAAATATTGTTGAGATTGTTCAACTGGCCCTCTTTTGTCCCATCTTTGTGGATGCAAAAAGAAACATAGAACTTTCTGTGGAAGTAAGTGAACCAAAATTAAAGGAGACTCTACATAGCTTCCATAAGAATAAGAGCCCGAGGCTAGATGGATGGTCGATATAATTCTATATCGAATTTTATGAATTTCTAGGAGATGATATCCTCTAAGTGGTGGAAGAATCTAGAAGGAATGGTATGATGCACCTTCCTTTCAACTCAACCTTCCTAGCTCTTATTCCAAAAAAGGATGAACCCCTCTTCTTTGAGGAGTTCAGGTTGATCTCCCTATGCAATTGCATATACAAAATTGTGGCAAAACTCATTTCCATACGCCTTAAGCCCATACTCTCGAATGTTATTTCAAAAGAACAATTTGGGTTCTTAAATGGTTGTAAGATTCATGAAGCTATCAGAGTGGCACAATAAGGACTTAACAACCTCGGGACATTGAGGTCCAAAGGGGCCATACTGAAAATTGATCTCTCAAAATCTTTTGATCGTGTAAGCTGGTCTTTCATCAGGCTGCTTCTCACTCATTTGGGGTTTGAGGTACCCTTCATCAAATGGATAATTCCATGCATCACCTATGTTTGTTTTGTTGTGTTGATTAATAGGGAAACCTCTCCTTTATTCACCTCAGAAAGGGGTTTGAGGCAGGGATTCCCCATCTCACCACTTCTTTTCCTCCTGATTGTAGAGGATTTAAGCAGGGGCATTGGTTTGATCACCTCCTTGAGAGATTTTCAGGGGATTCAGACTTGACTAGACTTCAAAATTACTCATCTACTATTTGTAGATGATGTCCTGATTTTCTATAGTGGTAGAACCAGGGATGCCAAAATATTAGTTGATATTCTCTAACTCTTTTGGGATGCTACAGGGATGATCATCAACTCTCAAAAATACACTTTATTCCTAATCGGGTTAGATGCAGCCACATCAACCCACTATAGTTGTGTCTTCCCCTTCCCACTATAGGACTTGCAACAGGGGATAAAATATCTAGGATTTCCACTCAAGGAAAACAAATATATCACAGGGGATTGGCAATGGCTCTTGGCGAAACTAGAAAAAAGGCTAAACATATGAAATTTTCGGTGTCTCTCAAGCGAAGGAATACTGAATTTGAAAAAAGTGGTTCTTAAGGCCATCCCTGTCTACTGGATGTCTCTCTCTTGGATTCCCAAAGGTATACTAGAAAAAATCCGTCGATATGCTTTCAATTCATTTGGTCAGGACCGAAGGATCACTACACTTTGCCTTGGGAAAAATGGGAATCATTGGCTCGTCCAAAAGCACTGGGAGGCTAGTGTAACATCCCCAGCCACCAACAAGACAGGAAATGCCACTACTCAGCTCTGATACCATATTGTAACATCCCCGGCCATCAACTCGACTATCGAGCAACGCTACTACGCAGAACAATCTCATACATATATATATAACATCCATATTTAATGAAAATTAACCAAACAATACAGAGTAATCACAGGATTACTGCTAACATACAGAAATAATGGAATTAACAGTGATTCATAATTGCAACGAAATACATGATACATTTGAAAGACACAGACAAGCATCACATATAAATTAAGTACATAATTAATACTCATATTTTAACTGGAATAAAACCACCAACTGCGTGTAAATATTCCATGAACCTACCATCCTTATACCACGTTGCTCATTACTCTCAGCAGTAGGTCACCCCCGAGCTGGGACTAAGCTCCACCGGGAAAGCGAATCCTAGACTAGGCAAGGTCACACAATTTATGAGGATGGATTCTCTCCCATGAGCCACTTATTCCCACTGCTCACAGACTCTCATTCCCCACATGCCTGTCCCACCCCAGAAGTATACACCTTAACTGTCACACTGGACAGTCCTTCGGCTGCTAAACCTCCCTCTCCTTGGGCTTCAGCAATAGGTCAGACCGAAATTCTCCGAGCTCTGTGGCAGCTACATGACCGCATCCAGGAGTTCTCACTTCCTACACACACTCTCTCACCTGGAGAGAGTCGCTCACAGGCCTGACAACCTGCTTCTTCAACCACAACCACCTCTCTCACCTAGAGAGAGTATTGCACATAGGCCTGAGAACCTGCTTCTTCAGCTTTGTTCGAGCACAAGGAGGACAAAAGTAAGGCTCAGCAAGGGACATATGATGACAACAGTTCACACTCATCCAAGGGATTGCGTGGCCACAACAACCCACAATTATAACATAGACAAAATAGACAATTATGGTATGCTTAGGTTTCACAGAAGTCAACAACCCAAACGGTTAAGCACGAACTTGGATTTGCATTGTGAATAAACTAGGTTCACAGGATACACATGAGACATAACTCAGTCCACAGGTTTTCCATTGGTTTTCAAGGTTCGTGACAAGTAATCAACGCAGAGATCGAACGCAGACTCAAACAGTTCAGACAGAGGATGTGTTGGCTTCTCAGGAAAGCAACATGGTTTTTTGGTTTCAGTGTTGCATGAGGGTATGTAGAGATCAGACGCAGAGGCAACACGATTCAGACAACGAACGCAAGAATGGAGACGAACCCCCATCACGACTCAATTCTTGGGTTAAATTGCATGTGCTTGGGCCGACACATGTCGCCCATGAAGCTGCATGCACTCCATAAAGTATGTGTTCCCTTTTCTAGGAACTTAGGATAAAAATATACCTTTCACACCACTTTGGAATAATCATAAATTATTATTCAAGGACTTAAACCCTCAATATTCTCCCCTCTTCCAACCTTTCATCCCCCTCTTCCTTACCTATCCTTTTGGAAGCTTAGTCCCCCATCACTCTTTCTTCATGGTCGGTCGACATGCAATGATGTTTATATTTTATTAATGATCTGCATAATTACCTATACAAAAATTAGGCTCCTGGCCTTTAACACCTAGGCTCTCCGGCCTAAATAACACATAATCCCACCGGCTTATATACACTTGGCTCACCAGCCTATAAACATGATTACAATACAAAATATAATTGGGGCACGTCCTTGGGGTATTACAATCCCCTCCCCTTATTTTTGCACTGTCCTTAGTGCAACTTTTACACATCATCAACAAGATTTTCAAAATCTTTAAAAATATGCGGGTATTTTGCCCGCATAGCATCCTCATTTTCCCATGTCGCATTCTCGGGACCGTACCAGGTCCAATGGACCTTTACAATCCCTATGGCTCGATTCTGGAGCTGTTTTCTTTTCCAGTCCAATATGTGCACAAGATGCACTTGCAAGACACCTTCTTGCTCCACCTGAATCACATTCCAATCAATAACATGATTAGCATTAGGTATATATTTCTTAAGCAATGAAACATGACACACATTATGTACAGTCATGGATGCAGGTAATGCAAGCATATATGCAATTGGCCCAATCATTTCTAGGATTTCAAATGGCCCACAAAATTTGGTTGCCAACTTGGAACAGTTTCCCAGCCTCAGGGAACTTCTATTGGATTTCACTTTCAGGAAAACATGCTCTCCCACTTTAAACTCTCTCTGGGTTCTGTTTTTTTCAGCATAACTTTTCTGCCTATCTTGGGTAGCCTTTAAATTCTGCTTAATTTTTAGCATTTTTTCTTTCATTTCCTTGAGCAACTCTGGCCAAACCACTACTCTATCAACTGGATTATCCCACCTTACTGAAGTATTGCACTTTTTGCCATAAAGTTCTTCAAATGGGATCATCTTCAACGATGCTTGATACCCATTGTTGTAGGTGAATTCTACCAAGTGTTGGTAGTCTTCCAATTTAGATGGTTTGTCCACCACATACATCCTTAGCATGTATTTTATTACTCTATTCACCCTATCTATCTGTCCATCAGACTTAGGATGCTAAGTAGTGTTGAAATTCAGATTTGTTCTGAATCCTTTGAACAACCCCTTCCATAACTTTGAGGTAAATTTTGGGTCCCTGTTAAACACAATTGTCTTGGGAATACCGTGCAATCATGTTATTTCACTCATAAAAATATCAACAATATTAGCTTCCTTGTGAGTAGTCTTCAATGCAATAAAATGGGCAGCTTTCGTAAGCTTGTACACCACCACCATGATTGAATCATACTGCTTTCCTGTTTTGGGAAATCCTGTGATGAAATCCATTGTCACTACCTCCCACTTCCACTCAGGAATGGGTAAAGGTTGCTGCAACCCTGTTCGGTGCTTGTGCTCAGCTTTAACCTTCTGGCACTCCATACATCTGGCGATGTATTCTGCAATCTCTTTCTTCATACTTGGCCAAAAGTAATGGCTCTTGACTGCTGCCACAATTTTTTGATATCCAAGGTGCCCAACATAAGGCACATTATGAATTTCATTCAAAATAATAAGTTTCAAGTCCTGGACATTAGGTACATAAATTTTGTTCTTGTACAGAAGTGTTCCATCGGTTTCCAATTTATAATTTTTCACTTTCTGTGGCATCTTACCTTGTTGTATCTTTGCTACCAAATCCCTGTACTGCAAATCTGCATTTGCAACCTCCAAGATTTTTCCTTTAATATCAGTTCGGTACATGCTAATGGTTGTAGCATGCAATTCATGCACTCTCCTGCTAAGTGCATCAATCACTTTGTTTTCCATTCCTTTGATATGCTTGATATCAAATTCATACTCACAAAGAAACTCCATCCACCTTCTATGCCTAGCATTCAAGGTTGGTTGATCAAATGAATACTTCAAACCGTTATGGTCGGTCCTTAGTTCGAACCTCCTTCCCATGAAGTAATGCCTCCATTTCTTTAGAGCATGTACTATTGCTGCCAACTCCAAATCATGAGTTGCATAGTTCCTTTCGTGCTCTTTCAACTTTCTGGATTCATAACAAATTACGAATCCATTCTGACTGAGGACTCCTCCCAGTCCTTCTTTGCATGCATCTGTGCACACTACAAAGTCCTCATTCAGATCTGCAATACTCAATATTGGAGCACCGGTTAACAATTGCTTCAATCACTGGAAGCTTCTCTCACATTCCTCTGTCCACTGAAATTTCTTCTCCTTCCTTTGCAAGGAAGTGATAGGGTGAGATATCCTTGAGAACCATGCGATAAACCTTCTATAATAACCATCTAGACCCATAAAGGAAATGACTTTCGTCACGTTCTTTGGCGCTAACCATTCTCTGACGGCCTCAATATTTTCATGATCTACAGCTATCCCATCCTTTGGAATAATATGCCCCAAGTAATGGATCTGCTCCTGATAAAAAGAGCACTTGCTCAACTTGGCATACATTTGGTGCTCTCTTATCACCTGAAACACCATCCTCAGATGTTGTTCATGCTCTTCCTCTGACTTGGAATACACCATAATTTCATCCAGAAAGACTATGACAAACTTGTCTAGATAGTCCCTGAACACACCATTCATCAGGCACATAAAAACAGCGGGTGCATTCGACAACCCAAATGGTACGACTGTGAACTCGTAATGACCATACCTTGTTTTAAAGGCAGTCTTGTTGATGTCTTCATCCTTTATCCTTACCTGGTGATATCCCGACCTGAGATCTATCTTCAAAATAATATTCACATCCTTCAACTGATCGAAGAGGTCATCAATCCTAGGCAGAGGATATTTGTTCTTTACGGTTACTTTGTTCAATTGTTTAAAATCGATACACAATCTTAGTGTCCCGTCCTTTTTCTTCACGAACAGGACCAGGGCACCCCAAGGTGAAACACTTGGGCATATATACCCCTTCTTCACAAGCTCTTCAAGATGCAATTGCAATTCTTTCAGCTCTGGTGTACTCATTCTGTAAGGAGCTTTCGACACTGGAGATGCTCAAGGAATCAAGTTTACAGAGAAGTCAATATCTCTTTTCAGAGGTAGTCCGGGTACCTCCTGAAATATATCCTCAAACTCCTTTAGTACCGCATGGTCTTCGATATTTGACACCTTATCCTCGGGTGCTTCCTCCAAGTGGGCTGCAAATAATTGACAACCTTCCCTGAAGCACTTCTTCAGCTACATTGCTGAGATTTCTCTGACAACAACAGATCTAGGAATTCCTTGGGCTATTTTCTCATTTCCTTCCTCATCCAGAAAAATGAATGCCTTATTATGACAGTCCAAGATGGCATGGTGTTGGGCCAACCAGTCCATCCCAATTAAATATTCATAAGAACCTAAAGGAAGAATGTTCAATTCATCCTTTGTGCTCAGTTCATTCATGTCTGCAAGAGAGGACTTAACTAAGTCAATAAATTTCCTCTTGGTTCATATTTCCATCTACACTAACCAAGACTTTTCATGTTTGCTTTTCTACAATTGCAAACTTTCCACCACTCTAGGATCTATATAACTATGGCTAGACCCTGAATCAATTAAAATAGTAAATGGTTGGTTGTTAATCATACCTTCCACTTCAATCATGTGCGACTGATATTATGATTGCTTGTTGTCCAGGGCTGCGTAGATTCTAGGTGTTATACTGCCCATGTCCTCCACTGTTTTAGCCTGCAGAAAATTATGGACAACTCTCACTTTGTCATTTCTGTGGGGGCAATCTCTGTACCTATGGTTTCCTTTAAAACCCCAACATTCCATAGGTGGAAGTCTTGGCATTTTCCCACCCACT
The DNA here is from genome assembly GCA_010110895.2 of Picea sitchensis. NCBI lineage: Eukaryota > Viridiplantae > Streptophyta > Pinopsida > Pinales > Pinaceae > Picea > Picea sitchensis. The sequence goes on along the minus strand of SNQJ01S0007409.1, from coordinate 40,460 downwards.
TCGGCCTTCCTGGGCTCTCTAAAAGATGGTTGTCCTTGAGGACTGTTTCTGAAAAAGGGTGGCTTAGTTCCCTTCTTCCTCTAATCCATCTTGAATTTCTTCTTGTCTTCCCAAGCCTTCCAGAAAGTAGGCTTCTCTCTTTGTTGCTCATATAATAATTTTACTCTTCTTATAGTTTATTCCATAGTCTTAGGGTCATCATACTGAATCGTGTCCCCAATGGAAGGTGGCATTCCACTCAGATACCTTTGAATATTGACAGTCTCATCCTTGATGAATGGAACATACTTCAGTAATTCCAAAAACCTTCGTTCGTATTCATCAATGGTCATGCTACCGAGCTTGAGTTCAAAGAACTCTTTCATCTTTCTGTCATAATATCTTTTAGTCAAGTATTTTTTCTCGAAATATCTCTTGAATTATTTCGAAGTGATATCTTTCTCTCTAATGTGTTGCACATGGACAAGATGATCCTACCACATGGATGCTTTTCCTTTCAGTTGATACATCACAATTCTTCTTTCTGCATGAGAGGAATAATTTTGCAGTTGGAAATATTTCCTCATGCTAAAAAACCATGTCTCGGCATCTTCCTCCATCATATGTTCTCCATCAAACATAGGAGGCTTAATCTTGTTCATTTTTCCCTTCAATTTAACCACTCCAAATATCCTATGATTTCTGGTAGGAGATGGGCTTGAAATACTGTGTGCCCCCCTCTTGGAGTGATCTTGGGAGTGATGATGGTGTCTACCAACACTCCTTGATATTCTTCCCTCAGAAGTCTGGTGACTCCCTGTTTTTCTCGAGTCTCTCTCCTTGTCCAACTTCTTTTATATTATCTCCAGAATCTTCATCAACTTTAAGTTGAATTATCCCTGTTGTTCCTTAGCTTTCATGAGCTTTCTGCTATCTGCTCGGTGAGTTTGGGCATCTTTCTACAATATTTCAATGATTTTCATCATATGTCCTTCCTTATATATCTCTTCTCCATGTCCATTGGAGTTCGACCCTTCAACTCCCAAATGAACATCCATCCATTTTATTTCATTCTCTGAACTGGAAGCAATCTGTGCCTCTTTCACTTCTTTGCACTTAGTGGCAACTCTAATAGGTTTTGGAACTCATTAAACTTCTGCAAACACAATGTGCAAACAACCGAAATTTTCCAGGTCATCATTCCTTAACAAATCCCACAACATTCATAAACAAATCTAATTCAAGAAAACATTTAGTTTTCATTATCTATGATTCTCATTCAGTCAAGAACCCCGACAAATTTCTTCTCTCAGTCCCCAACCCACACGACCATGGGTCGGTTTCTAGACGCCATAACACTCAATACCATTCGTCTATGTATGGAAGATGAATTTTTGTTTAATATCGTAGGAGAGGATACAACAATAGATTTATGGAGTAAGATGGAAAGTTTGTATATGATGAATTCGTTGACGAGCAAAATCTACTTGAAGAAGCAATTATATAGTTTGTGAATGAAAGAAGGTATGAAAGTTGTTGATCATTTAAATACCTTTAATACCCTTATAGTTCAATTGAATAGTATGGAAGTTAAACTCAAAGGTGAAGATAAGGCTATTACACTATCATGATTGTTTCCTAAGTCTTGGTATAGTTTAGTCACCTCTATTAGCTTTAGCTCAACAGATGTTCTAGATTATGACTATGTTGTGGGAGCTTTGTTTGTTGAGGAGATGAGGAGAAAATATAGTCAAGAAACATCAACTTCATAGGCGATGGTGATCATAGGTTGTCCCAAAGAGAAGAATCAAAGAATTTCTTCAGCATCTAAGTCAATAGGTATAAAGGGTAGAGCAAAATGTTGGTACTGTGGCAAAACATGGCATCTCAAGAAAGACTGTTGGAAAAGAAAAGAATCTGAGGCGAACTCTACAAAGGAAGCAAATTTGGCTTCAACAAATCCAGGTATGACTGATGAAGTTTTATTTGTTTCTAGTAGTTTACAATATCAGAGAGAATGGCAGTTAGATTCAGGTGCCTCCCACCACATGTGCTCATATAGAAATTGGTTCACTTCTTACCAATCAATTGATGAGGGTGTAGTGTTTATGGGAAATGGTATTTCTTGTAAAAATTGTTGGGGTTGGCATCATTAGAATCGGGATGTTCGATCATATTGTTAGAAAATTAACAGATGTTAGATATGTATCCGAACTTAAGTGAAATTTGATTTCATAAGGAGTTTTGGATTATGGTGGATATAAGTATATAGGTCAAGGTGTAGCACTCAAAGTGTCGAAAGGAAGTTTAGTAGTGATGAAGGAAACAAAGGTTGATAACCTTTATAAGATGGAAGGCAGTACTAAAGTCGCATTTGAGATAACAAATGCATCTTTTTTTTTATGGAAGAAGCAACAAGGTCATATGAGCAAGAAAGGGTTGTGGGTACTCGTAAGTCATAAATTATTTCCAGACTTAGAATCTTTGTTTCTGAATTCCTACTTGTTTGGTATCTCTGCAAGTTATGATGGTGTAAAGGGATGTAATGAGTGGGATCCTACTGCCCACAAAACTGTCATTAACAGAGATATAGTATGTTTGGAACAACCAGAAGGGTTTGTTCAAGATCACAATGAAAGATTTGTTTGCAAGCCCGAGGATTCATTGTATGGCCTAAAGGTACCCAAGCAAATGTACAAGAGGTTTGAATCCTTCATGGTGAGACAAAATGTTTCAAGGGGTAAGTATGACTATATTGTTTATAGTACATTCACTATCTTGATTTTATTTGTTGATGACATGCTCATTTCAAGCCAAAACATGGTTGAGTTCAGTAAGATAATGACTCATGTGAACAAAGCATTTCAGATGAAGGATCAATGACCAACAAAACAAATTTGAGCATAGAAGTACACAAAGATGGTATGCATGGTAAGTTATGGTTATCACAATAGAAATCGATACTGATGAAGTTTAGTATGAACATTGTGAAACCTGATAATATCCCCGTTGCTTTCCATTCAAGTTTTCTTCAAGTCTAGGTCATGTTTATAAAGAAGAAAAGGTTATGTCTCATATACCATGTTCTATTTCAGTAGGAGGTCTGTTGTATGCGATGAAATGGTTAAGACCAGATATTTCACATTCAGTTGATGTTGTTAGACACATGGAAAATTTAGCTGAAACAGTGAAATGGGTGCTTCTACTTTTTAGAGGCACAAGTATCACCTATAATGGTTTTAGTGGTTTAGTCTGTGGTAATTGTAATTTAGATTTTGCAGGTATTTTGGATAGAAGGAGATATACCTTAACATATGTCTCAAAGCATCATTTTGGAAGACATGTTGGAGGTGGAGTGATCCCTGAGAAAATCTAAACTCGAGCAAATCATACTCATGTGTTCATGAAACCATTGTTATTAGAGAAGCTGCAGTGGTGTTTGGATTCTCTTGGCTTGCATCATATGTGATGAACAAAATTCTACAATGATATTTAAGTAAATTTGTTGTCAAGGTGGCGATTGTTGAATTGGTGCCAACCAATTTACAGTGTACACACGTATTTAGATATTGAGTAGATTTTCTGGCCCTTAATCAGTATCTAGTTGGGTCAAATCAGCTAGAATTAGAATAGGGATATGAGCACATTAATTGTAATCGAGAAGTGTTATATATCTATGTAAGCATGTAGATGCAAAGAATATGAGTGAATGAGTGAGTGTGTAAGCCTGGTCTGGATAATGTAATATCACCCTTGAAAGATAAATAAACTAAATATCATTGTCCCGTGGATATTTCCCTATATAGGTCTTTACCATGTAAAATTGTTGTAAAGTATCAATTAATTTTTTTATGATGAGTTTTTTTATAAAAATATGTTTTGTAGGATCTTTTATATTTATTTTCATCTGTCATTGAAATTTTATGTATTATATGGGTTTTTGTTAATTTTTGTTCTGAATTAATCATGATTGAATATCCAAATACTCATCATAATTTTCTATGTTTGAGGTGTTAGCACTCGGTAATTTCTTTGTGTTGTATCAAAGAAATCCCTGGGGTAACTGTTTCAACCAACTTTAGATTGTATTATGACCTATACAACCAGAGAGGGATCTCTCATATGTCTAATGACTGGTAATAACTCAAATATTTCATCAACAAATGCACAGAGGTCAGATTCTGCAATAGGAAAAGTTTATTTTTGTTTTAAAGGGATGGTAGGACAATCAAGAGAGAAAGTACCATTGCACAATGGAGTCAATTTAAGAAAACGATAGAAACAAATGACTTAGCGATTGAACGTGAGAGGATAAAGGCTAAATGAGCAACAATATTCAGTTAAAAATCATTGTGTGCGGTGAGATAAAAACACATAAAGCAACTCGGAGCATCGTTGGGGATGAATTCAAATTTAACTTAGAGGAAAACAATTTGTCAGAATGGCGCGAATCTTGGGGTGCTGCGCAACAAATCCCAGGTTCGAAATTACGTTCTTATTCAAATAGAAAATAGATATGAATAAATAATACAGGAAGTACGTATGCAGAGAAAGAATACAATACATCAAATTGTCACAATTAGAATCTTTTCATCAAAGCTTCAAGACCTTTGCATTAAGTTTCAGTGGAATTCAGAGCTACATTCAATAGTCACTGTCTACACTGTTTTTTCCAACCAACCCTGTTTACATGAAAATGATCCCCATATATAGAAAACTAATGCCCCCCTTGGCTGCTAGGGTCAAACTACTTCCTCCTAGAATAATGGATCTGTTTTCTTTGAAAGAGAACAATAAATTCAACGAATTCACTAAAAATAAAAAACCCGACTTTGCCAAATCATAATCGTAACCGAAATATTCTTTACAATAATTGATAATGATAAGAATTTGACCATATGTTGTGATGAGTCATCGTGTGCAATTATGGACACTTTGTCACCCTTTCACAACAAGTCTTCTATGCAACAGTAACCTACAGCAAAGAAACGCAGCGGATTACGCAATAAACTAGGAAAATGGGCATTAAATATGACACAATATATCACTAATAAAAAACTATTTTCCAAAACTGAGAGAGGGTTTTGTATATAATATCATTATAAATAAAAACCTCTCTTGGTTTCTTAAAATTCATCACCATATGGCCAAAATACGCATCGCAAAAACATGTCTCGGACATGAAATCATGAAAACTGAAAAATAGGGCTCAAATATTCCTTTGAATCTCCCAAAATATGAAACGGTTTTCAAATATGAGAGAGGTTTTTATTAATTGGTTTTTCCTCAACAAAAACCTCTCGGGGATTTTTAAAATTCCTCTCCAGTTGGTTAAAATGTGATCTTGAAGTTGACCACTAAATCAGTCATTTGCGCAGCGCGACCTGTAGCCAGTGCGTAGGAAAATCCTATGCGTGAAAGCATCGTCTACGTGACGAAATCCACTACGCGACAACATCCTATGTGCGACATCCCACTGCGCGACGAAATCCACTGCACGAAAACATCCTATGCGCGACAGCCCACTGTGCGATGAAATCCACTACGCAACAAAATCCACTGCGCGACAACATCCTATGCGTGACAACATCCTCCGCGCGACAACATCCTATGTGTGACAACATTCCATGTGCGATGAAATCCATTGTACGACGAAATCCATTGCGCGACAGAATCCTTTGCGCGATGAAGTGCTCTATGCAGTGCGTAGAAAATTTTGTAGTGCACAGTTGCAAATGGAAATGGAAATAATAAATGATAAGCTTCCTTTTGAAACTGACCCTTGGAGATGTTAGATGATGTCATGCATAAAAACAATATGGCTGCTAACAGGCATGACTTTGCAAATTGTTTACAAACCTCTAACCTTAGCTATGAAAATCATGGTGCTAACATGAAGTATCCAAAAAAGTGTCATTATAGTGATTATGTCACATTGCAATAAAGACCATATTAAACCTATCATTCTACTCTACTCAATAAAACTCCAACTAAGTAAACACTGCTTAACCACTTACCATAAAAAATTGAGATAAGAGCAGTACAATGAAGAGTCTTTTGATTATATATATATCATAGTTGCACGAGAACTGCTTCGGCATTTCTAGCATCCCTGAAACTCCCCAATTGGTTGGGAACTGTTTTGGGAACTTGGGAGCTTTTTGGGAGCTTCAACATCAAGGAAATGGGAGCTTGAGAACTAGTTTCCAAATAGAAAGCTTTAAATTAAAATGATATTAAATTAAAATGTAAATATTTTTATTAATTATTGCAAATACATAATTTATTACAAAAAAATTCATTAGATTTACTTAAAATATCAAAGACTAAACTACACTAAATATTATTTTAAAATTTATTTAAGTAAAAAAGCTTAATACTACTCACTTTATAGTTCTGTATATGAAAAACTTTTAATGCATGTATGTTTTCCTTCAAGCCCGGACTAAACATGAAAATTCAATAAATCAATACCTTATCCATGGTAAGCATTTGCTCCAGTTTGTTGTTGCTATCAACCAACCATATCATTGACTTTAATTGTATTTTCATATTACAAGAGTAGTACTATTTAGCTTTTTCCAATGACAACAAGAACAATGCTTCAAGTTTACAAAGATGTTTGAAGTTTATATATGTAAAGTTTAATTTTAAAAAGATATTAAAATTTTATATATTCATTTTCAATTTTGATTCTCATTTTCTAATCAAATCTTTATGTATTAAAGTTTCAATATTGTGTTAAATTTATTCATATAATTATTAGTACAAATTAAAATAGCAATTCAGATATTGTAGTTATCGCAGTATGAACAATGTTGTCTTAAATTAATGTTGTTATTTTCAATTTTATTAAAATAAAATTTAAAAGTATCATTATCTCATACATCCTACAAATTTAGGAGAAAGTATTCATGTTCTCAATATTCCCACCTTCTA
>SNQJ01S0007409.1:0-21954 GCA_010110895.2 Picea sitchensis | reverse complement strand
AGACATCATCCATGAGAGTCCTTGAACATTCAATGATAACAACTGGAAATTTCATAATAGATAGGCCATCTATGGATGACATGGTCTTCTTACTCAGTTTCTTGCATAAATAGGGCATTGATGCTCCCTTTGAAGATGGTGATCTATCTTTATGCTTCACTAATGTGTATAAACCAGAGTTGGGATAAAAGGACTCTTGGGATACAAGGTAGTAGGGATCTGGTATATCTTGGATTCTAGATGGTATCATAGTTGAAGTGCATGTAGACATGAAAATGATGATCAAGTTTTGGAGTTGAGGGATCTTTTGTCTCATGCTATTTGGATTTTAAATAGACTTTGCATCTCTAGTAAGATACCTATATTAATATCCATTTTATTGAAATGAGGGTATCGATGAAGAAATATAAGGGGGGAGATTCTTAATATATAGGTTTACATTTTCAAGAGAAGAAGCTCTAGCATACCAAGGATTTATAATACCTTGTCTAGCAAGTTTCATAGAGCAATGGAGAGCTAGGTCAAGTTATCTATACACCTTGAGTTGGATATTGATCCAAATTGGATAATTGTATTGTTGGTCATCTATCTCAATCCTTTCAGAGTGGAAAAAAAATGGAGGAATTATCTTGCGGGACCATTTTAGTGGCAAGTCCCAGTTTGGAAAATTGGGGTTCTGAACCTTCCCAAGCCATTTTGAGGCATCAAACAGTATTTTTTGGCGCTAAAACTTTCCCAACTCAACTAAGGCCTCGTGAAGTTATTCTACACATTGAGACCTTTCTAACAATGCAAAAATCACATCAATCGAAGGTTGTATAAAAAATTTACGCCTCTCGCAAGTTGACCTGTCATGTTGACCACCAATGTCATGTCAGCCCCCGTTACTCTTGCATATGGGGCTATCCATTTGAGGGATTTCAATAATATTCTAGAAGGTTCAAAATCCAACCACAATTGAGGGTTGAGGAAATAAAAAAACTACCCCTAGATGGTTATCAAGCTATGTTAAATACCAGGCCACTGAGAGGAGAAGGGGCTCCATTCTTTTGCATTGTATATTGTTCCATAGCTGAGAAAAACATCCGAGAGTGGTATTTTGTGAGCATAGTAGAGGAGGAGATATTCTATAGCAGCCATATATGCCACAAATCAAAGGAAATTGCACGGAGAGTGCATCTTTCTTTGTACTTGCATCATTTCTATATCAGAGAAAAGAGAGCAAAGCAGCCTCACCTTATAGTTTGGTTTTCTCCCGTATTGGGTTTCCCAGATCATGTCTTGTGTTTATTTTTGGATGGTGTGATTGTATTTTAGTGTTCTCTATTTTCCACATTTTATCTATTTCATGCATAAGTAGAAAGTCGGTAACTAAATATTATGGAGATTTAAAGGAAAAATAACCTTAATAGTAAAGATTTCAATATTTTATTAGATCTATTGTGATGAATTGTTCTAGTGGAATATTCACGATAGTATACAGATCATATTGATATCAGAGCAAGTTTTTATTATGGATATTTGTGGGAAGTTGAAGGATCCAGGAATCGAATTAAAGAGAAGTCGTAGAAACCCTACCCATGGTGAACAATTTTGTTCATAATAACCCTCGAGATCTAGTAGAAGAGAGATTTGAGAGGTTGGAAGTGCAAGTTTCTGACATCAGTCACAATATGAACATCGTCATGGCTTCTCTAGCAAGCAAGATCAGAGCATTTGAAGATGATGGAGGCTCTAACTCATAGGGGAAATCATAAGACTTAGGAAGACTCAGGAAAGGAGTCGTAGAAAGAATCCAAGAAAGAGTAGTCGAGTTCAATTTCTGTGAACCCTTCACAATCCCTATTCAAGATGGAAGAAAAAGTGGACATAAAGCCATACCGAGGTGATATCGATGTATTAAATCCAAATCATTGGTTGCAACAATTAGAATTTTATTTTAACGTTCACCATATAGATGAAGGGAAGAAGACTTCATTTGCTAGATTGAAGTTAGAGGGAAATGCTTTAACCTAGTGGGAAAGTCACATTGAAACACTTAGGTTGGAGGGTGATCCACCAAAAACTAGGTGGGTGTACTTCAAAACCCTCATCAAGTCCCAATTCTACCCTATCGGGTATGTAAAGGACCAATGTATCCAGTGGCACTACTTCAGACAGAGGCAAGGGCAGAGTGTACATGAGTATACCACTGAGTTCAGAAATATGACCATCATGTTGGGTATCGCTCCAAAGAACCTAGATGCACTCCTCAAGTATCTGGGGGGTTTACACAATCATCTATGAAAGCATGTGATTCTCTTCAAGACAAGGACAGTGGATGAGGCATGTATATAGGAAATGGTATCCCCTAGCCTAGGGATAACTAAGGAGATCACGTCTCTAGGCCCATATGTCTTAGACATGGAGTACTGAGATCCAAACGACTTAAGCATGGCCCTGGAGGACCCCTCTTTTCTTCAGTACAGTACATTTATAAAAAACAATAGTATCCATCCCACTAGCCTGGTCTTGAAGTAACAATGAGTCTTGCTCCATGAGGTAATGAGTCCGGGTATCATGGTATGTATCACTTTGATTTTTGAAGAACTTGAATATGTTGCATTGAATCCCTCTTCATTTCATGAAATTTGCTTGGAAATTATGCTCTCTACCTCGGTCATACCTAGAAGGGTGACATGGTGCCCTACTAAGTTGATCTCCCTTTAGGATGGGTTGCCATTGGGTGGGTGTGTGAAAGATCATCGTCTGTTTCCTCCATACTTACCACTTTGCATCTTTATTCCTCTCATCTACCCTACCCTTGTTTGGGAAATGGGATTGGCTACACTAGGAAGGGTTGTACCTTACCTCGTGGGAAGAAGGGGCTAAAGGGTCAGAGGGTAAAAGTAGCTGGCAAGAGTTCAAATCCAATATTGAAACCTTTGAGATGCTTCTCCCAGGGATCCACGAGAAAGTAGTGAAAATCTTCTTAGTAAAAAAATGGGATCCATAAGATACATAAACACTCAAGGTACTAGTTGATGGATAGGAGGTCTCATCACAAGTCAACCTATTATGACCATGAGCATGTAGCGGTATGACACTACTACCTATCTGGTCACCAAACCAGAGTAGTGGCTCTTGGTGGCATAGACAAGAGAAAGGGGATCTCATAACGATTCATCCTTCTCATCTATGTGAAGTGTTTGTGGATAACGATGTCACCTCTAGTCATCAAGCCAGGATAGTGGCCCTCAACTATTTCCCTTGAAGCACAAAATCAAAATCAATAAAGATAAGAGTAAAATGCAATGAATGGGCTAGGAAGCAATAACATGTATGAGAAGGTGCAACTCACCCTCTACAAAGGTACCCACAGGTAATATTCACATTTCCATGTTATCACTTGCACCCTATGCCCAAACACTTACCCCATATCACCTCATACACATACATGATCTAGAATAGATCCCACCTAGGAAACACCCCAAACTTAAGAGAGGTTATCCCAATAGGACACCCTGAGACCTTCTCCAAACCTAACTTATCAAATTGCATAATGTCTTTGAGAATTTGTCTAGGTTAAAGGGGGGTTTGATGCACATGTTTGGGTAATTTAATTATTGAATGTGATTTACATGTTATGATCCTTGTGACTTATGAACCCCTGGAGGGCGTACTTGTTGTTGTTGTAGGACTTTGCTCAATGGACAAGTACACAAGAGGGAATGATTAGCTCGGACCTTCATGGGGGATTAAATCCGATAGATGGATGATGTAACCCCAGCCAGGGGTAAGAAGACATTGAATATTTGCACCAGGAAGAAAGAAGGATGGTGCCTTTAGAGACACCCTAGAAGACCTAGACCTAGGGGGATCTTTCTCTTCCACATGGACGTTGGCCCTTGAAGGCCCAAGACATCACCATCATGACCCTGGACATCATCAGGAGCTAGGGTTTTGATTTTGGAGGCATTTATGAGCCTAGTGGCACATGTGGGCTTCATTTGGGACCTTTGGAGGCCAAGTGCCCTACCTTTTAGGCTCAACGTTCCACCTTAGGGCCTCAACGTCACCCTAGAAGGGAATGACATCACCCTTGGAGGTGTCTATAAGTGATAATTAATTTTTCTTATATCAAAATTGGATTTTATTGTAAATTGGCCAGGTCGGCCTTAATTTTGACCTAAAATTAATTAAGGGTCAAGATTTTGTATAAATAAGCATAAAGTACATTCATTTTTACATAAAAACTCTCACTTGGAGAGAGGTGGACTGAAATTTGCGCCCTACTTAGGGTTTTATTGGCTGAAATTGTGAGGCACACCTCTCTTGGAGTCTTCATACTTGCAATTTGGATCAATTTTGGTGAAGTCATTTGGTAATCTAGTTTTTTCATGCATGATTATTCTTGGTGAAGTAAGTAAATCTTCATTTTGTCATTACTTTTGAATGGTTACGGTACATTTTCTTGTTCATGATAAAAATTATGAAATTGCATGCTTGATAAACTCTAGAAGTGAAGAACTTAAGTTACTACTTCTTCACTTTGTATTTTCTAGAATTTGTCTAATTGGTTTATATTGTCAATCCTCTAAAGACCTAAAGTGCTAGAACTTTAGAGGTCTTTATTAATAGTGGTTGCATCTAAATATTTCTTTCAATTATCTAAGAAGGAGGAAAACCACCAAGACCTATAAGTGCCTATTCTCTAGTAGCTTACCTCCCTAAAGATTGAATCCTAAGAAGACTTAAGTTACTACTCTTCTAAGATTCATCCTTTACTTGGATAAACATAATCATTTTGTTGCTTACTCCAAATGAATGTTGTTGAACTTTTGACTCCATAACACTTCAAAGGCACTAGTCCTTACACTTATTTTGTTGAGATATCAAACCAACACTCAAACTTTAACCTTTCTATCTTTCACTAACTAAAACTGACACTAACGTAGCCTAGAAAACTAATTTACTTGTTGTTTTTATAGATGACTTCTACAACCATCTTAAAGCAACAAAATTTTTGTATAATATACATTTAATGCTAGCTAAACACTTCTAAAATTGCTTGTGACATTTGATTATCATTCTTCCCATTAAATGTTATCTTTGCATTGTCTTTTCAAGCAATTTTGAGGCATATTTCTTGCAATTGTTATAAAATACTTCTTGTTGTTGTAAACTTTCCTTTTGTTGCAATCTTATATCAGCTAGTATACATTTCAATGTTTTATTGTCTTATTGAAGCGCTAATATTATTTTGTACTTGAAACTGCCATATTTTTGCTTGTTGTCTTGTTCTGTGCAAGTACACTTCATTCATCACATTTGCTTCATCTCTTAAGACATAAACACAATAAGACCTTTTGACTTGAGTGATCAGTGAGAGGGGGGTTATCTTTGCATCCCTTCTTTATTTTCACCAGCCATTTAGGTCACTAAGGACGTCTCCCTTGGAGTAGTCTTAGCATACTCCTAAATAGAAAGGGGTTTCCTATTAAGGTGACAGTGACAAGTCACCCCCTTGTTATGACAATATTGTTTCACTTGCCTTGGGATTTGGGCAAGTACAGATTGTGCGATAACATTTTTGGTGCCATTGTCGGGACATTGATTCAATCTTCCTTGAACGACACTTTTTCAGTAAGCCTTTATCCAAAGACTTCATTTCACTTAGCTTACCCGATGAATCCACTGAGGGTGGTCCCCTCATCCCTTTGATAATTTCAAGAAGATTATCTTGTGACTCCACAAAGTTCAGGGAGATACACCAATCCTCACAATTTGTATAGAAGAAAGCCTCCCTGAGACTCTCCTGTAGTAAAATCATTATTTGGAGCCAGACATCCCTTAAACACAATGTCTAAGGATCAGAATCAGATCAATAATCCTAATCAGGTTAATAACCAAAAGGAATGGTCATCCAAACATTTTAAACATTTAGACATGACAAATATTGTTGAATATTTTGCAATGAAGTTGTTTTCTGGTACCCTCTATGATGGCGCTAGAAGATGGTATAATGGTCTTCCTGATGCTAATATAATTACATCCATGGATACATTAGAGAAAGAATTCCTCAAAAGATAATGTGTCAAAGAGGACTCTAACATGTTGCTAACAAGTCTTAACAACATTATAAAGGTTGAGAATGAAATTGTTAGGGAATTTCATGACAAATTTGAGAGGCTAGTACAATAGATCCCAAAAATCCATCACCCCTCAAACAAATTTCAGAGACAAAGCTCCTAGAACAATCCAAGAATCCCATGAGATGGCTATGAAGATTGAAAATAACCTATCATCATCCAAAGTAGAACCTTTATCCACCCCAAGAGTCCAGATATATGTTAAACCCAAAGTGGTCCATAATGTTGAGGCCACCTCAGATATTGGCGCCATCTTGGAAAAGCTATAGTTGACTGTAGATGGCATGGTAAAAATCTGAGAATTAATGTTGAACGGGATTGTCAATATAGAAATATCCCAACAACAAGCTCATAGACCTCCTTATAAGGGGAAATTCCAAAGGGGTATTCAAGGTTTGAAGCCTAAGAATGATCAAGAGGTCCCTAACATTTTAGCCCCTACAAACATGGTCGAGGAAAACCCATGGTGTTTCCAATGCATAGAACCACATTGGGAGCATGAATTCCCTCTAAATAATGGTGAACATGATCAAATCAACATTATTGACCATACCATTGATGAGCCACAATATTTCCTTAATAGCACACATGTAGAACACGAAGAAGGCATAAAGGAAGAAGCGAGGAGGGCTAGGATGGAGGTAATCAATAACCTTGTTCAAGAGTCAATAAATAAGTTGAAGAAACAAGAATTCCAAGTTTATACTAGGCAAAAGAGAATGAACCAACCTCTATCTACTATACCTACAACTTCACAACCAAAACCTCCACCTATGAACATACTCCTCCGTAAAACTTCTTCTAAGATTGACAAGATTGACTTAAATTTTGACTTGGAAGGTGCATTATCCAAAATGAATGTAACCATCCTGTTGAAGGAAGTTATCAAGGTTCCATCCATGAAAGAAAGGTTTGAAAAGTTTTTTAATGTGTTGGATGAACCAATATACCCTACTATTATGTTACAAGCATACCATTTTAGGGTTCAATATGATCGACACCCGCCCTTCTTTACGTCATTTCTAGTAAATAACAAATGTCTCAATAATTGTATGCTTGACTTGGGAGAATGTGCCAATATGATGTCTTTGAAAGTCATGGAGCAACTAGGCCTAAAGCCTACACGACCTTATAGGAATGTGTGTGGTTTTGAATTCGGGGCCATACCCACTCATGGGTTAGTTGAGAATGTTGAAGTACACATTGGTAAATATCCTCAGAGAATGATCCATATGGATATTGTGGTGGTAGATGTCCCCGATGTATGGAGGATGTTTTTTTCCTGGAAGTTTGTTGCAATGTTGGGTGGTACATTAGATATGGATTTAACTTACATCAATGTGCCTATGAAAAATGGGACAATTGCATGCCTTCCAAATATGCCAATGGCCAAGGTCCATGTACAAGAAATAAACAATGATACTAAGATCAGTGAAACACATGAGCCAATTAAGGAAAACCTTCATGTATTTTCTCCATAGGATTTTCCTTTCACTTCAGAGGAAGATTTTGATGAGATACAATAGCCAAAGAAAGAAGAGTATCAACAACTCTTGGATAAATATAAGGATAAATAAGTTGGATTTGTCAAGTTACTAAATAAAGAGGATGGTGATGTATTGATTAAACCAATTCAACAAAAAGTCATTACAGTTGAATCCCACCCTCCTCCCTCAAAACAATACACTAGGGTTATACAAGGAACAACAAAGTTTGAAGCAATAGAATATCAAGAGGGAGAAAACGATTCCTACTATTTATCTATGCTGGAATGGAGAAAACGTCCATTATGAGTTAGTGGATGCCTCCTCAAATCCCATCACGGGGCAGAGACTTGACATCATAGGTAAGAACATGTAAGTTAGATTAGGTAGGCATTTGCATCCATTTCATATACCACCTGCATATCATGATATAATAGTTGTAGTTTCATTTCCATATTGTTTTGTTTCATTATGTATATATGCATGCTCATGATTATATTCTAGAATAGTTATGTTCTTTATTTGTTTATTATATCATATATGAACAAGGGATGATATCACCACCCTAAGGATTACTAATATCCTTTGTTGAGATTTAGTAGGCACAATTCATACCAGAGATGTTGAGGTTCTCATGCGCTCTACGGTGAGCACATGTCCCCGAGTTGGAGCCAGATGTTATCCCCTGGCCTAGGGATAACTAAGGAGATCATGTTTTGAGGCACACAGGTCCTAGACATGGAGTACCAAAATCTAGACGACTTAAGCATGGCCCCGAAGGGCCCCTCTTTTATTCAGTGCAGTCCATTTATCAACAGCAACAATATCCATCCATACAGACTGGTCCTGAAGTAACAGTAAGTCTTGCTCCATGAGGTAATGAGTCCACTTACCATGGTATGTATCACTGATTTTTGAAGCATTGAAATATGTTTCATTGAATCCTTCTTTATTTCATGACTTTTTCTTGGAAAATATGCTCTTTTCCTCATTCATACCTGGAAAGGTGACATGGTTCCCTAGTAAGTTAATCTCCCTTTAGAATGGGTTGCCACTGGGTGGGTCTATGAAAGTTCATCATTTGTTCCCTCCAGACTTACCACTTTACATCTTTATTCCTCTCATCTCCCCTGTGTTTGTCTAGGAAGTGGGATTGGCTACACTAGGAAGGTTTGTACCTTACCTCGTGGGAAGAAGGGGCTAAATGCCCAAAGGGTAAAAGTAGCTAGCAAGATTTAAAAGCCAATATTGAAACGTTTGAGATGCTTTGCCTAAGGATCCCTGAGAAAGCAGTGAAATGATTCTAAGTAAGAAAATGGGACCCATAAGATACATAAACACTCAAGGTACTAGTTGATGGGTAGGAGGTATAATCATGAGCCAACCTATTATAATGATCAACATGTAGCGGTGTGACACTACCACCTATCTATTCAACAAACCAGGGTAGTGGCTCTTGGTGGCATAGCCAAGAGAAATGGGGTCTCATCACGAGCCATCCTTCTCATGTCCGTGAAGTGTTTATGGATAACGTTGTCAGCTCTGGTAATCAATCCAGGATAGTGACCCTCAACTATTTCCCTTGAAGTACAAAAGAAAAAGATCAAAAGAAATAAATCTAAGAGTAAAAGGAAATGAATGGGCTAGGAAACAATAGCATTTATGACAAGGTGCAACACGTCCTCTACAAAGGCACCCACATGTAAGATTTACATTTCCCTATTATCACATGCACCCTATGCCCAAACACTTACCCCATACCACCTCATACACTTACATGGTTTGTACTAGATCCCACCTGAGAAACACCCCAAAATTATAAGAGGTTAGCCCAATAGGACACCCTGAGACCTTCTCCAAACCTAACTTGTCAAATTGAATAAGGTATTTGAGCATTTGTATGGGTTAAAGGGGGGTTTGATGCACATGTTTGGGTAATTTAATTATTGGATGTGATTTACATGTTATGATCCCTATGACTTATGAACCCTTGGACAACATACTTGTTGTTGTTGCAGAACGTTTCCCCATGGACAGGTACACATGAGGGAATGATTAGCTCAGACCTTCATTGGGGCTTAAATCCCACAAATGGATGTTGTAACCCCAACCAAGGGTAAGAAGACATTGAAGATTTGCACTGAGAAGAAAGAAGGAATTTGCCTTTGGAGACACCCTAGAAAACCTAGACCTAGCGGGATATTTCTCTTCCACATGGACATTAGCCCTTGAAGGCCAAGGACGTCACCATCATGACCCTGGATGTCATCGAGAGTTAGGGTTTTCATTTTGGAGGCATTTATGAGCCTAGTGGAACCTGTGGGATTCATTTGGGGCCTTTAGAGGACAATCTCCCTACCTTTTAGGCTCAACATTCCACCTTAGGGCCTCAACGTCACCCTAGAAGGGCATGACATCACCCTTGGGGGTGTCTTTAAGTGCTAATTAATTTTTACTATGTCAAAATTGGATTTTATTGTAAATTGGGCAGGGCGGCCTTAATTTTGACCTGAAATTAATTAAGGGTCAAGATTTTGTATAAATAAGCATAAAGTACATTCATTTTTACATAACAACTCTCAGTTGGAGAGAGGTGGACTAAAATTTGCGCCCTAATTACGGTTTTATTGTCTAAAATTATGAGGCTCACATCTCTTGGAGTATTCATATTTGCAATTTGGATCAATTTTGGTGAAGTCATTTGGTAATCTAGTGTTTTCATGCATTATTATTCTTGGTGAAGTAAGTAATTCTATTTTTTGTCATTACTTTTGAATGGTTATGGTACATTTCTTGCTCATGATAAAGATTATGAAATTGCATGCTTGATAAACTCTAGAAGTGAAGAACTTAAGTTACCACTTCTTCACTTTGTATTTGGTAGACTTTTCTTAATTGGTTTATATTGTCAAGCCTCTAAAGCCCTAAAGTGCTAGCACTTTAGAGGTCTTGATTAATTGTGGTTGCATCTGAATATTTCTTTCAATTATCTAAGAAGGAGGAAAACTGTTAGGGCCTAGAAGTGCCTATTCTCTAGTAGCTCATCTCCCTAAAGATTGAATCCTAAGAAGACTTAAGTTACTACTCTTCTAAGATTCATCCTTTACATGGATAAACATAATCAGTTTGTTGCTTACTCCAAATGAATCTTGTTGAACGTTTGACTCCATAACCCCTTAAAGGCACTAGTCCTTACACTTCTTTTGTTGAGAGATCAAACCAACACTCAAACTTTAACCTTTCTAGCTTTCACTAACTAAAACTAACACTAACCTAGCCTAGACAATTAATTTACTTGATGTTGTTATAGATCACTGCTATGACCATCTTAAAGCAGAAAAATTTATGCATAATCTATATTTAATGCTAGCTAAACACTTATAAAATTACTTGTGACATTTGATTATCATTCTGCCCATTAAATGCTATCTTTTCATTATCGTTTCAAACAATTTTGAGGCATATTTCTTGCAGCTGTTATAAAATACTTCTTGTTGTTGTAAACTTTCCTTTTGTTGCAATCTTATATCAACTAGTATACATTTCAATGGTTTATTGTCTTATTGAAGCACTATATCATTTTGTATTTGAAACTGCCATATTTTTGCTTGTTGTCTTGTTCTGGGAAGGTACGCCTCATTCATCACCTTCGTTTCATCTCTTAAGACATAAACAAAATAAGACCTTTTGACTTGAGTGATCAGTGAGAGGGGGTTTATCTTTGCATTCATGCTTTATTTTAATCATCCCTTTAGTTCACTAGGGACATCTCCCTTGGAGTAGTCTTAGTATACTCCTAAATAGAAAGGGGTTTCCTATTAAGGGGACAGTGATAGGTCACCCCCTTGTTACACCAATCTTGTTTCACTTGCCTTGGGCTTTTCGAAAGTACAGATTGTGTGATAACATTTTTGGTGTCGTTTTTAGGGACATTGAGTCAATCTTCCTCGAACGACACTTTTTAGTAAGCCTTTATCCAAAGCCTTCATTTCACATAGCTTACCTGGAGACTCCACTAAGGGTGATCCCCTCATCCCTTTGATAATTTCAAGAATATTACCTAGAGACTCCACTGAGGGTGATACCCTCATCCCTTAAACACAATGTCTAATGCTCAAAATCAGACCAATAATCCAAATAAGGTTAATAACAAAAAGAAATGGTCATCCAAACTTTTTAAACAGTTATACATGAAAAACATCCCAGGATACCCTAGGAAAATACCACCTAGATATGAAAAGTGGTTTCCTAATTTCACTGGTAATGATGTAGTCAACACGGAGGACCATATGAGCAATTTTTGGGCCTTTTCCAACTTCTTCTAAGACTGACAAGATTGACTTAAATTTTGACTTGGAAGGTGCATTAGCCAAAATGCATGTAACCATCTCGTTGAAAGAAGTTATCAAGGTTCCATCCATGAAAGAAAGGTTTGAAAAGTTTTTTAAGGTGTTGGATGAACCAATAGACCCTCCTATTATGTTACAAGCAGACCATTTTAGGGTTCAATATGATGGACACCCAACCTTCTTGATGTTATTGCTAGTAAATAACAAATGTCTCAATAATTGTATGCTTGATTCAGGAGCAGGTGCCAACATGATGTCTTTGAAAGTCATGGAGAAACAGGCATAAAGGCTACATGACCTTATAGGAATGTGTGTGGTTTTGAATCCAGGGCCATACACACTCATGGGGTAGTTGAGAACGTTGAAGTACACCTTGGTAAATATCCTGAGAGAATGATCCATATGGATATTGTGGTGGTAGATGTCCTTGATGTATGGGGGATGCTTTTGTCCAGGAAGTTTGCTGCAATGTTGGGTGGTACATTAGAGATGGATTTAACTTACATCAACATGCCTATGAAAAATGGGACAATTGCATGCCTTCCAAATATTCCAATGGTCAAGGTCCATGTACAATAAATAAACAATGATACTAAGGTCAGTGAAACACATGAGCCAATGAAGGAAAACCTTATTGTATTTTCTCCAGAGGATTTGCCTTTCACTTCAGAGGAAGATTTTGATGAGATACAATGGCCAAAGAAAGAAGAGTATCAACAACTCTTATATAAATATAAGGACAAAGAAGTTGGATCTGTCAAGTTACTAAAGAAAGACGATGATGATGTATTGATTAAACCAAGTCAATAATAAGTCCTTATAGTTCAATCCCACCCTCCTCCCTCAAAAAATTACACTAGGGTTACACAGGGAACAACAAAGTTTGAAGCAAGAGAATATCAAGAGGCTGATACGGTATGGATGTGGGACACTAAGAAACGTGAGCCTAACAATTTTAAAGGGAATACACAATTTTGGCTTGGACCTTTCAGAATCAGAATGAAGACAGTCAACAATGCCTATTATTTATCTATGCTGGAAGGGAGAAAACATCCATTACCAGTTAGTGCACGCCTCCTCGGACCCCTTCACGGGGCAGAGAATTGACTTCACGGGTAAGTATAGGCAAGTTATATTAGGTAGGAATTTGCATCCATTGTATATACCACCTGCATATCATGATAGCATAGTTGTAGTTGCATTTCCATATTGTTTTGTTTCATTATGTATATATGCATGATCATGATTATATGCTACATTAGAGATGCTCTTTATTTGTTTATTATATCATATATGAACAAGGGGTGATATCACCACTCTAAGGATTACTAATATCGTTTGTTGAGATTTAGGAGGCACTAGTCATACCAAGGATGCTAATGTTCTCATGCATTCTACGATGAGCACATGTCCCCAAGTTGGAGCCAGATGTTATCCCCTAGCTTACAGATAACTAAGGAGATCACGTCTCGGGGCCCACAAGTCCTAGACCATCCTATTATGTTACAAGGATACCATTTTAGGGTTCAATGTGATGGAAACCCACCCTTCTTGATGTCATTTCTAGTAAATAAAAAATGTCTCAATAATGGTATGCTTGACTTAGGAGCAGGTGCCAACATGATGTCTTTGAAAGTCATGGAGCAACTAGGCATAAAGGATACACGACCTTATAGGATTATGTGCGGTTTTGAATCTAGGGCCATACCCACTCATAGGTTAGTTGAGAACGTTGAAGTACACCTTGGTAAATATCCTGAGATAGTGATCCATATGGATATTGTGGTGGTAGATGTCCTTGATGTATGGGGGATGCTTTTGTCTAGGAATTTTGTTGCAATGTTGGGTGGTACATTAGATATGGATTTAACTTACATCAATGTGCCTATGAAAAATGGGATAATTGCACACCTTCCAAATATGCCAATGTCCAAGTTCCATGTACAATAAATAAACAATGATAAAAAGGTCAGTGAAACACATGAGCCAATTAAGGAAACAATTCTTGTATTTTCTCCAAAGGATTTGCCTTTCACTTCGGAGGAAGATTTTGATGAGATACAATGGCTAAAGAAAGAAGAGTATTAACAACTCTTAGATAAATATAAGGACAAATAAGTTGGATCTATCAAGCTACTAAAGAAAGAGGATGATGATGTATTGATTAAACCAAGTCAACAAGAATTCCTTACAGTTCAATCCCACCCTCCTCCCTCAAAAAATTACACTAGGGTTATACAGAGAACAAAAAATTTTGAAGCAAGAGAATATCAAGAGGGAGATACAGTATGGATGTGGGACACTAAGAAAGGTAAGCCTAACAGTATTAAAGGGAATACACAATTTTGTCTTGGACATTTCAGAATAAGAATGAAGTCAGTCAATGATGCTTACTATTTATCTATGCTGGAAGGGAGAAAACATCCATTACCAGTTAGTGGATGCCTCTTCAAACCCCATCACAAGGAAAATACTTGAGTTCACAGGTAAGTATAGGTAAGTTACATTAGGTAGGAATTTTCATCCATTGTATATACCACTTACATATCATGATAGCATAGTTGTAGTTGCATTTCCATATTGTTTTTTTTTCAATATATATATATATGTATGCTCATGATTATATGCTACATTAGAGATGCTCTTTATTTGTTTATTATATCATATATGAATAAGGGGTGATATCACCACCGTAAGGATTATTAATATCATTTGTTGAGATTCAGTAGGCACAGGTCATACTAGAGATGCTAAGGTTCTCATGCACTCTATGGTGAGCACATGTCCCCGAGTTGGAGCCAATTGTTATCCCCTAGCCTATGGATAACTAAGGAGATCACGTCTCGAGGCCCACAGGTCCTAGACATTGATTACAGAGAGCCAAACGACTTAAGAATGGCCCCATAGGGCCCCTCTTTTATTCAGTGCAGTCCATTTATCAACAGAAGTAGTATCCATCCCACTGGCCTGGTCCTAAAGTAACAGTAAGTCTTTCTCCATGAGGTAATGAGTCTGGGTATCATGGTATGTATCACTCTAATTTTTGAAGCACTTGAATATGTTGCATTGAATCCTTCTTCATTTCATGATGTTTTCTTGGAAATTATTCTCTTTTCCTCGTTCATACCTGGAAGGCTGACATGGTTCCCTAGTAAGTTGATCTCCCTTTAGGATGGGTTTCCATTGGGTGGGTCTATGAAAGGTCATCGTTCATTCCCTCCATACTTAAAACTTTCCATCTTTATTCCTCTCATCTCCCGTACCTTTGTTTGGGCAGTGGAATTTGCTACACTAGGAATGGTTGTACCTTACCTCGTGGGAAGAAGGGGCTAAAGGCCCAGAGGGTAAAAGTAGCTAGAAATACTTTAAAGACAATATTGAAACCTTTGAGATGCTCTGCCTAGGGATCCCTGAGAAAGCAGTGAAAATCTTCTCAGTAAGAAAAGGGGACCCATAAGCTACATAAACACTCAAGGTACTAGTTGATGGATAGGAGGTCTCATCACGAGCCGGCCTATTATGACCACGAGCATGTAGTGGTGTGAGAATACCACCTATCTGGTAAAAAAACCAAGGTAGTGGCTCTTGGTGGCATAGCTAAGAGAAAGGGGGTCTCATCACAAGCCAACCTTCTCATCTCCATGAAGTGTTTGCGGATAATGTTGTCACCTATGGTCATCAAGCTAGGATAGTGGCCCTCGACTATTTCCCTTGAAGCACAAAAGAAAAAGATCAAAAGCAATAAAGCTAAGAGTAAAAGGCAATGAATGGGCTAGGAAACAATATCATTTATGAAAAGGTGCAACTCGCCCTCTATAAAGGCACCCACAGGTAAGATTTACATTTCCTCGTTATCACATGCACCCTATGCCCAAACACTTACCCCATACCACCTCATACACTTACATGATTTGGACTAAATCCCACATGGGAAACACCCCCAACTTAAGAGAGGTTATCCCAATAGGACACCTTGATACCTTCTCCAAACCTGACTTGTCAAATTGCATAACCTCTTTAAGCATTTGTATGGGTTAAAGGGGGGTTGAATGCACATGTTTGGGTAATTTAATTATTGGATGTGATTTACATGTTATGATCCCTGTGACTTATGAACCCCTGGAGGGCGTACTTGTTGTTGTTGCAGGAATTTTCCCTGCAGATAGGTACACATGAAGGAATGATTAGCTCGGACCTTCATGGGGGCTTAAATCCCACAAATGGATGTTGTAACCCCAGTTAGGGGTAACAAGACATTGAATATTTTCACCAGGAAGAAAGAAGGACGTTAACTTTGGAGACACCCTGGAAGACCTAGACCTAGGGGGATCTTTCTCTTCCACATGGACATTGGCCCTTGAAGGCCAAGGAAGACACCATCATAACCGTGGACATCATCTGGAGCTAGGGTTTTTGTTTTGGAGGCATTTCTGAGCCTAGTGGCATGTGTGGGCTTCATCTAGGGCCTTTGGAGGCCAAGTGCCCTACCTTTTAGGCTCAACGTTCCACCTTGGGGCCCCAACGTCACCCTAGAAGGGAATGATGTCACCCTTGGAGGTGTCTTTAAGTGATAATTAATTTTTATTATGTCAAAATTGGATTTTATTGTAAATTGGCCAGGTCAGCCCTAATTTTGACCTAACATTAATTAAGGATCAAGATTTTGTTAAATAAGCATAAAGAACATTCATTTTTACATAACAACTCTCACTTGGAGAGAGGTGGACTGAAATTTGTGCCCTACTTAGGGTTTTATTGGCTCAAATTGTGAGTCACGCCTCTCTTGGAGTCTTCATACTTGCAATTTGGATCAATTTTGGTGAAGTCATTTGGTAATCTAGTGTTTTCATGCATGATTATTCTTGGTGAAGTAAGTAAATCTGGTTTTTTTCATTACTTTTGAATGGTTATGGTACATTTTCTTGCTCATGATAAATATTATGAAATTGCATGCTTGATAAACTCTAGAAGTGAAGAACTTAGGTTACTACTTCTTCACTTTGTATTTGCTAGACTTTTCCTAATTGGTTTATATTGTCAAGCCTCTAAATCCCTAAAGTGCTAGCACTTTAGAGGTCTTGATTAATTGTGGTTGCATCTAAATATTTCTTTCAATTATCTAAGAAGGAGGAAAACCGCTAGGTCCTAGAAGTGTCTGTTCTCTAGTAGCTTACCTCCCTAAACATTGAATCCTAAGAAGACTTAAGTTACTACTCTTCTAAGATTCATCCTTTACTTGGATAAAAATAATCATTTTGTTGCTTACTCCAAATGAATGTTGCTAAAATTTTGACTCCATAACCCCTCAAAGGCACTAGTCCTTACACTTCTTTTGTTGAGAGATCAAACCAACACTCAAACTTTAACCTTTCTAGCTTTCATTAACAAAAACTAACACTAATCTATCCTAGACAACTAACTTACTTGCCATTGTTATAGATCACTGCTACAACCATCTTAAAGCAAAAAACTTTCTGCATAATCTACATTTATTGCTAGTTAAACACTTCTAAAATTGCTTGTGACATTTGATTATCATTCTACCCATCAAATGCTATATTTTCATTGACTTTTCAAGCAATTTTGAGGCATATTTCTTCCAACTGTTATAGAATACTTCTTGTTATTGTAAACTTTTCTTTTGCTGCAATATTTTATTGTCTAGTATACATTTCAATGGTTTATTGTCTTATTGAAGCGCTAATATCATTTTGTACTTGAAACTGCCATATTTTTGCTTGTTGTCTTGTTCTGGGCAGGTACACCTCATTCATCACATTTGCTTCATCTCCTAAGACATAAACACAATAAGACCTTTTGAATTGAGTGATCAGTGAGAGGGGGGTTATCTTTGCATCCTTTCTTTATTTTCACCAGCCCTTTAGGTCACTAGGGGTGTCTTCCTTGGAGTAGTCTTAGCATACTCCTAAACAAAAATGGGTTTCCTATTGAGGTGATAGTGAGAGGTCACCCCCTTGTTATGGAAATCTTGTTTCACTTGCCTTGGGATTTGGGCAAGTAAAAATTGTGCGATAACATTTTTGGCATCATTGTCGGGGACAATGAGTCAATCTTCATCGAACGACACTATTCCGGTAAGCTTTTATTCAAAGCCTTATTTTCACTTAGCTTACCTAGTGACTCCACTAAGGGTGATCCCCTCATCCCTTTTATAATTTCAAGAAGATTATCTGGAGAATCCACAAAGTTCAGGGAGATACACCAATCCTCTCAAGTCTTATAGAAGAAATCCTCCCTGAGACTCTCCTGTAGTAAAATCATTATTTAGAGGAAATCTTCCCTTAAACACGATGTCTAATTCTCATAATAAAACCAATTATCCAAATCAGGTTAATAACCAAAAGCAATGGCCATCCAAGCTTTTTAAACCATTAGACATGACAAACATCCTAGGATACCCTAGGAAAATGCCACCTAGATATGAAAATTGGTTGCCTAAGTTCACTGGTAATGATGTAGACAACGCGGAGGACCATATGAGCAATTTTTGGGCCTTTTCCAACTTCATCCCATCAATGATGATGTTGAATATTTTGCAATGAAGTTGTTTTCTGCTACCCTCTATCATGGTGCTAGAAGATGGTATAATGGTCTTCCTGATGCTAGTATTACATCCATGGAAAAGTTAGAGGAAGAATTCCTAAAAACATGGAGTGTCAAAGAGGACCCCAAAATGTTTCTAACGAGGCTTAACAACATTATAAAGGCTGATAATGAAACTATTAGGGATTCGGGAATTTCATGACAAATTTGAGAGGCTAGTACAACAGATCCTAGCAAGCCACCACCCCTCAAACAACTTTCTTCTCTTTCTTTACACCAAAGCCTTTACATGACAAATAGATTTCCTTATCAGAGACAAAGCTCCTAGAACAATCCAAGAAGCCCATGAGATTTCTATGAAGATTGAAAATAACATATCATCATCCAAAGTAAAACCTTTCTCCGCCCCAAGATTCAAGATAGATGCTAAACCCAAAGTGGTCCATAATGCTAAGGCTACCTTAGATATTGACGTCATCTTGACAAAGCTACAGTTGAATGTAGATGGCATGGTAAAAGACCAAGAATTAATGATGAATATGATTGTCAATATAGAAATATCCCAACAACAAGCTCCTAGACCTCCTTATAAGGGGAAATTCCAAAGGGGTATTCAAGGTTTCAATCCTAAGAATGATCAAGAGCTCCCTAACACTTTAGCCCCTACAAACATGGTTGAGGAAAACCCATGGGGTTTCCAATGTAGAGAATCACATTAGGAGCATGAATTCCCTCTAAATAATGGTGAACATGATCAAGTCAAATTAATAGACCATACCATTGAGGAGCCACAATATTGCCTTAATATCACACATGAAGAACATGAATAAGGCATAAAGGAAGCAACCATGAGGGCTAGGATGGAGGTAATAAATAACCTTTATCAAGAGTCAAGAGAGAAGTTGAAGAAACAATAATTCCAAGTTTATAATAGGACAAAGAGAATGAACCAACCTCTTTGTATTGGACCTACAGCTTCACAACCAAAATCTCCACCTATGAACATACTCCTCCATAAAACTTCTTCTAAGACTGACAGCATTGACTTAAATTTTGACTTGGAAGGTGCATTAGCCAAAATGCATGTAACCATCTCGTTGAAAGAAGTTATCAAGGTTCTATCCATGAAAGAAAGGTTTGAAAAGTTTTTTAATGTGTTGGATGAACCAATAGACCCTCCTATTATGTTACAAGCATACCATTTTAGGGTTCAATATGATGGACACCCACCCTTCTTTATGTCATTGCTTGTAAATAAAAAATGTCTCAATAACTTTATGCTTGACTCAGGAGTAGGTGCCAACATGATGTCTTTGAAAGTCATGGAGCAACTAGGCCTAAAAGCTACACGACCTTATAGGAATGTGTGTGGTTTTGAATCTAGAGCCATACCCACTCATGGTGTAGTTGATAATGTTGAAGTACACCATGGTAAATATCCCGAGAGAGTGATCCATATGGATATTTTGGTGGTAGATGTCCCTGATGTATGGGGGATGCTTTTGTCTAGGAAGTTTGTTGCAATGTTGGGTGGTACATTAGAGATGGATTTAACTTACATCAATGTGCCTATGAAAAATGGAACTATTGCACACCTTCCAAATATGCCAATGGCCAAGGTACATGTACAAGAAATAAACAATGATACTAAGATCAGTGAAACACATGAGCCAATTAAGGAAAACCTTCCTGTATTTTCTCCATATGATTTCCCTTTCACTTCAGAGGAAGATTTTGATGAGATACAATGGCCAAAGAAAGAAGAGTATCAACAAATATTAGATAAATATAAGGACAAATAACTTGGATCTGTCAAGTTACTAAAGAAAGATGATGATGATGTATTGATTAAACCAAGTAAACAAGAAGTCCTTACAGTTGAATCCCACCCTCCTCCCTCAAAACAATACACTAGGGTTATACAGGGAACAACAAAGTTTGAAGCAAGAGAATATCAAGAGGGAGATACAATATGTATGTGGGACACTAAGAAAGGTTAGCCTAACAATATTAAAGGGAATACACAATTTTGGCTTGGAACTTTTAGAATCAGAATGAAGTCATTCAACGATGCCTACTATTTATCTATGTTGGAAGGGAGAAAATGTTCATTACTAGTTAGTGGACGCCTCCTCAAACCCCATCATGGGGAAGAGAATTGACTTCACAGGTAAGTTAGATTATGTAGGAATTTGCATCCATTGTATATACCATCTGCATATCATGATAACATAGTTGTAGTTGCATTTCCATATTGCTATATTTTATTATGTATATATGTATGCTCATGATTATATGATAGATTAGAGATGCTCTTTATTTATTTATTATATCATATATGAACAAGGGGTGATATCACCATCCTAAGAATTACTAGTATCCTTTGTTGAGATTTAGCAGGCACAAGTCATACCATATATGGTGAGGTTCTCATGTGCTCTACATTGGGCACATGTCCTTGAGTTGGAGCCAGATGTTATCCCCTAGCCTAGGGATAACTAAGGAGATCACGTCTCGAGGCCCATAGGTCCTAGACATGGAGTACTGAGATCTTGACGACTTAAGCATGGCCCCAGAGGGCCCCTCTTTTCTTAAGTGCAGTCCATTTATCAACAACAATAGTATCGATCCCACCAGCCTGGTCCTTAAGTAACATTAAGTCTTTCTCCATGAGTTAATGAGTCTGGGTATCATGGTATGTATCACTCTAATTTTTGAAGCACTTGAATATGTTGCATTAAATCCTTCTTCATTTCATGGCATTTTCTTGGAAATTATGCTCTTTTCCTCGTTCATACCTGGAAGGGTGACATGGTTCCCTAGTAATTTGATCTCCCTTTAAGATTGGTTTCCACTAGGTGGGTTTGTGAAATTTCATCGTCTACTCCCTTCGTACTTACCACTTTCCATATTTATTCCTCTCATCTCCCCTACCTTTGTTTGGGCAGTGGGATTGGCTACACTAGAAAGGGTTGTACCTTACCTCATGGGAAGAAGGCACTAAGGGACCAGAGGGAAAAAGTAGGTGGAAAGAGTTAAAATCCAATATTCAAACCTTTGAGATGCTTCGCCCAGGGATCCTCGAAAAAGCAGTGAAAAAATCCTCAATAAGAAAAGGGCACCCATAAGATACATACACTCAAGGTACTAGTTGATGGATAGGAGGTCTCATCACGAGCTGACCTATTATGTCCATGAGCATGTAGTAGTGTGACACTACCACCTATCTGGTCACCAAACCGAGGTAGTGGCTCTTGGTGGCATAGTCAAGAGAAAGGGGGTCTCATCACGAGCCAACCTTCTCATCTCCATGAAGTGTTTGTGGATAATGTTGTCGCCTCTGGTCATCAAGCTAGGATAGTGGCCCTCAACTATTTCCCTTGATACACAAAATAAAAATATCAAAAGCAATAAATCTAAGAGTAA
>SNQJ01S0007408.1:556993-574540 GCA_010110895.2 Picea sitchensis | reverse complement strand
TCAAAATAATGTCATAACAAATAGATGCATATCAGAATAATCAAACCTGGGTTGCATTATTCCTCTGAATGTGTTGGATCTTGAGATCCTTCTGGATCTATGGTAAGAGATCCCTTCTCCTGCAAATACCCTTTAAAGCTTAATAGTTTAAACATATGAGTACATACCTCTGATAGCATTTGCAGGTAGTGGCACCATCTGGTAGCAACGGTAATAATTACCAACTTTTAAGAACTTCAAGGGTGACTGCAACTGGTACTGCAACTGATACTTCAACTGATACTGCAACTGCAACTGCAACTTAGGGTTTTATGAGGAAACCCTAATTTTTCAAACTTCAAATTTTAAATTCTGATCCAGGGGCTGGATGCGCTGAGCTGAGGTGAGTATGTTGGTACAATCAGATTTCTGAAAATCCGAATTTTTCCCCCTCAAACTTGACCAGCGGATTTCTGGACTGGTGCTTCTGGTTTTCTGGTACTTCTGGTACTGGTGAAAACTAGGGTTTCACTTTCCGAGAGTTATATCCATTGAAAAGGTGTGCTGAAGGCGCCAAAGAGTTCCTTGGGCTAGGGCGCACTTTTCTAGATGGCTTTTGGGCTGAAATTGCTCTTCAATAAAAAGCCCTAATTTTCTTGTACGACAATAGTGACGTTTTTCCTTTTTTTTTTGTGAAAGATGCTTGTGCAATGGGTTCTTCAAGACCTATGCTTTGATACCATGTTGATTTTTCATAAGCTAGGTTAAGCATGTAGTTCATTCCATTTTAGCATTTCACTTAACCATAAACAATAATGTTGCAGCAACCAAGATCACAAAAAGAAACACCATGCACAAGAACACAAGAAGTATCTTGGGAAAACCCTTCTCAACAAGGGAGAAAAACCCAGCCAAATCCTTTGCTATATTCTTCAAGAGAAAGACCTTTCACCACCAAGAATGACCTAGCATACAAGAGGGTGCTTAAGCTCTAGAACCCTAGCGCCCAAGAGAGGTGCACACCTTTTACCAAGAGATGTATTTGCTGTAATTTCCAAACACACAAGAAAGATATGATTCCACAATGGAGAATCATCCCTTACTTATATTAGACTTGTCCAATCAACAAAGGTGTCTATTGGCTCAACAGGGCCGACCTCTCTAAGTCACAATATAATTTATATTTATTATTATTATTATAATAATTAATATTAATATTAATATTAATTATCTTTTACATTTATTATTAAACATATTAAGGTGAGGCCGACCTGTACCTTTTACATAACAATTAGGGTTACAGGTAGGTCTGACTCTTGAACAATATATATAACAAAGGATCTGATACACCCACTAGTGCTCATCCACTAGGGGCACATCCATAGGGATGTCATAGATCTTATTCACTGCATTACACAGATGAACTAGATCTTCACACATTCACCTGTGCTCGTCCACAGGCACGTCCACTCTACAGATCTGCTTTCCCACTGCCACTGATAGGAGAATCATCTGGAGTCTTCTCGTCAACTCTGCTGCTCAGAGGAGGCCATTGTTAGAATATAGAAGATTGTGTGCTCGTTTTACCATTGACAATACCCTTGTCACCCAACCATAGGCTAAAGCCACCCTCCGAGCACCTTAACCTTGACAGAGAATCATTCTGGAAGTAAATCCTAGGCTAGATAGCCATACAAAGGGTAGCACACCTTTCCCCAAGGATAGTGCATTATCAAGAGATGATCAGATAGTCCAAACCCTAGCCAAGAGATAGTCCAAGCCAAAACGTAGCTGCTAGCTGCAGCAGCAGCTCTCCTCCAAACCTGCGCACAAGACTGCAACTGCACTGCGCAGAACTAGCTCTCTGCAACTGCAGAGATGATGAATAATGAGTACTGGCGCCCTGTATTTATAGTAATTCTGGCAGGCTTGCCAGGGTCGACTTCTCCTTTCGGGTACTAATAAATTCATATTAAATATATTTCTGCAGCCGACAACTTGTCTAGGGTTTCCTTTACTTTTTTGCTTCCTTCTAGAATATTCTAATCTCTTCATAGGTCATAATAGAGGTTCATACCTCCCGAAGCTACCATAATATCAACACTCCCTCCTAGCTAGGGAGGTATGGTCTTGAGCACAAACAGACCATTCAACTGGTAGTATCACGAACACCGTCATTATTATCGAACTGGATAATCTCCTATGACAATTGGTACAATATCAATTGACAGAACACACCCGTGTTTATCTATGGTAGTACGCAACTACTCAAACCGTGACACATAGTCACAAGCAGTGGAACAGATCCACCACCACAGTAGTATCTCTACTGTCTGGAGATAACTGGTAGCATCAACATCACCATCAGTGTCATCAGCTGCATCATCTCTCGAAACCATACTCCATCTGAGTAATCAGACATGATGTTGAATAAGTCACTCATGCCATAGAGTGATACAAGAGTCAATCTTCTAATCCTAGAAGAGTAAATGTTCTGAACCATTTTCCGTCTGGGAAATCTCTGTCCTTTGCTCATCCATCTAGCTGATAATCATTTCCAAAACTGCTGATGCTCTTCAAGGCAATCAGAACAAAATAGAACACAACTGTGTCTATCCATGGTAGTACATAACTACAATCTAGTGGTACACTACCACACCAAGTAGCAAACAAGTACTTGATCAGTCACGTATAGTCATAAACAGTGGAACACATCTTACCACAATAGTATACATCTACTGTCATACAGTCTTCATAACAACCATCTGATATCAACCTGTACAAAAACAATGTTATGATATAAACTGAATCATCTGGGCCAATCTTTCACTCACATCTGTGAGCTCTGAAAGAATATCTGCCCTCAGTATAGAACATCAACAATGGGCTATCTGCCCTATTCTTCTCAAACAAGGAAGAATGATTATTTCTGATTTCTGAGCTTGGACCATTCCTCACCCTGGGCCATTCCTCTGACACTAAACAAAGTGTAACCTGGAGAGAATGAATCTACCCTAAGGAATGCCTGTCACTGATTTCTGAACCTGGACCATTCCCCACCCTGGGCCATTCTTCCTACACTAATCAAAGTGCACCCTGGAGAGAATGTATAAACCCTAAGGAATGTCTGTCCCTGATTGCTGAGCCTGGACCATTCCCCACCCTGGGCCATTCCTCCTACACTAATCAAAGTGCACCCTGGAGAGAATGTATAACCCTAAGGAATGATTGTCTGGACCATTTCCTCTGTTAACCATAAGAGGAAAACACTGTCCTGCATCAACCTCCAAGACGGACCATCCCTCATGTTAACCACAATGAGAAATCGCTGTCCGGCGAGGCGGGCCAGTCTTCTTGAGTAACCCTCAAGAAGAGAGACAGCCCTAGACCACTCCCCATGTTAACCACAATGGGAAGTCGCTGTCTATGATACATCAACAATTTGGACCACTTCCCACGTTAACCACAACGGGAAGTCGCTGTCCGTCAGAAATCTTAATCCACTTTTCGAACTGGAAAGGAAACTGCTCATCCTGGACCATTTTTCGAACTGAAAAATGACTGTCCATCAATCAATAATACATCAGTGCTCCCTCCCAACCTGGGAGTCATATCTTCCTTTTTCAATAAGGAAGTCGTCTCCATGAGCTCCAACTTGAGTACGCAAACTATTTCATCTTGGATAGAAGCTTTACCAAAATGTCTGCTTATCTGCTCATCTGTGGAGATATGTATTGGAGAACCACTTTCTCCTTTCTGGACTTCATCACGGATAATGTAATGCTTGATTTCGAATGTACTTTAGTCTGGAGCACTGGTTTTCTCTGAAGGCTTCATGTAGCTCTGATTAATAAAGTATATCATTGTTGGAACACTGGAACATATCCATGTGGCACTTCTTCTGTCATCATGAGATCTGATCTACTGAGTAACAATATCTCTGTTATAGAGATTCTTCACCACGCTTCTGCTGTGCATTGGAGGTTCTCCATCAAGTTTTCTTCCATTTGTATACAAGGATCTCTTCCTGGTATGCCTCAAGGTCTTGAGGTTGCTCTTCATACTGTCTTTGTTCAATTGCTCTGGAGAACATTCTTTGCATTCATCTTGATGTAGGACTCCAACCCATAGATGATATAATGACTCATGTAGAGGTATGTCTGGTTTACCAGAACGAGCAATCATCATAATTTTCTCCCTCCATCTGGGAGAACCTCTAGTTCTAGATATTGCAATGCTTTCATTCATAAGTCTTCCATACACTGTTCTTCATCACAACTTTCAGTTCTTCTTGATTTCCTTCATATCAGGCTGGTAGTCTTGCGATTCTTGATACAATGACTGGTTGTTCAGGCTTCTCTTCTTTTTTGGAATCTTCATGTTTTTCCTCATGTTTTTCTTTAGCTCTTGGGTCCATGGAGTTTCTTATAGATTCCATGCCCTAAAGATTTCACTTCCTTCTTTCATCATAGGATCACGGATGTGGATGGACAACCAGGGATACTTCAAGGTTTCTCTTCGGAGAAAAACTTCTTCTGATTTTGAACTGAACACGTACTGTCTTTTATGACTGCTACCATGGATATATAATTGAACACGTACTGTCTTTTATGACTGCTACCATGGATATATATATATATATATATACTTCATCATCTTCAATGGATCATAGGATTAGCTCCCTCCTAATCCTTGCTTCATGTATGAGTGCATATAATCGGCTCCCTCCGTCTGACAGAGTCCACGCTTTCCGTCTGCATCCTTATTGTCTTCTGCAATATATAATCGGCTCCCTCCGTCTGACAGAGTCCACGCTTTTGTCTTATTGTCTTCTTCAAAATGTCATAAGTCTTTCTCCAATTTCCTCTTGATTACTAACTTCTTTCTGTCTTTGCTTCTTCTAGGTTTCTTCAAGATTGATTTTGATTTCGGCTTATCTTGTAATAGCTTTCACATGATATATTTCATCCTTTCTTGTATAGCAATCCTTATCTTGTTGTTCTTCCATGGATATAGTTCTTCTTGGAACATATTATCTTTCTAAGAGATAGATATACAAGATATGTACAAAGATTATGCAAACGGGATATGTACAAGAACTAAGAATAGTATTGTTACCTTCATAAGAAGAAGTCTCTTTCATCCTGCTTGGTCTTCTTTGTAGGTTTCTTTTCTTCGGCAACTGATGCTTCGTGTGTCCCTTTTCTTTTCTTTAGCTTGGGACAATGACTCTTGTAGTGACCATACCTTCGACAGTTGAAGCATTGTACTTTTGAAATGTCCTTCTCTTGATTTGGCTTTCTCCTTGAACCAAACTTCCTTTTGTTCCTGAAATTTTTGAATCTTGCTGTGAAGGCTTGATCATTGTACTTCTTTTGGGGTTTCTCTTTTGCACTGATTCTGGATTCTTCTTGAGCACAGCAAGTCCAAGGTTTTTCAAATGTCGGATACTCCTTCCTAGTGTTCATGCTTGCGGCAAATGCATCCCATGTCTGAGGAAGACCATTGAGTATTATGTTCACCAATTCCTTCTCTGAAATGATCTCTCCAATAGCTTGTAGTTGATCTCTTAACTGAGAGATCCTCACAAAGTATGATGTTATGCTGTCGTCATTATTCATCTTCATGTCACGGAGCTCATCACTTGTCCAATGTTTCTGACTGAGAAGAGACTTGTTAGGGCATCGTACATCTTCTTCGATGAGTCAAGATGGGAGATGTAGGGTATCAGGTGGTCTTTTATAGACTCCACTATGATACTCATGGCATTGATGTCACTGTCTTTGAACTTTTCCATAACTGCAACGTTCTGCGGTTCCTTCTCTTTTCCTTCTTCAAACTCTGGTTCCACGATCTTTCCTTTCACGATATCCAACACTTTATTCTTGGCAAGGATGAGGTCAATCCTTGTCTTCCACGCTCTGAAGTTAGAGGCTCCATCTAACTTGTTCTCTGACTTCATAGAATAAGTCATGGCTGCTTTGACTTGGTCAAACCCTAGATTTGACCAGAAATTCAAACTTCACGTCTTGGCTTTCAGAGTGTACCAGGAGATGCGCTAGGCTAGGGCGCACTGATCTATCCAGAGATTAGGTCAATCCCTTCACTTAAGGTGCTTCGACAAGAGGATTAGGGTTTTTGCAATTGCACCTGCTAGTAACCCTAGCTGTAGTGTCTTGGAAGCTGCTCCTACTAGTAACCCTAGCAACAGTTCCTCAGCGAGCTCAATATCCTAGTGGCTATGCTTCCTTCTAGCGTTTAGACTGAATGAAGGAGGTGTGGGCCCATAACCTGTTAGAATATAGAAGATTGTGTGCTCGTTTTACCATTAACAATACCCTTGTCACCCAACCATAGGCTAAAGCCACCCTCCGAGCACCTTAACCTTGACAGAGAATCATTCCGGAAGTAAACCCTAGGCTAGATAGCCATACAAAGGGTAGCGCACCTTTCCCTAAGGATAGCGCATTATCAAGAGCTAATCAGATAGTCCAAACCCTAGCCAAGAGATAGTCCAAGCCAAAACGTAGCTGCTAGCTGCAACAGCTGCACCAACAGCTCTCCTCCAAACCTACGCACAAGACTGCAACTGCACTGCGCAGAACTGACTCTCTGCAACTGTAGAGATGATGAATAATGAGTACTGGCGCCCTGTATTTATAGTAATTCTGGCAGGCTTGCCAGGGCCGACTTCTCCTTCTGGGTATTAATAAATTCATATTAAATATATTTCTGCAGCCAACAACTTGTCTAGGGTTTCCTTTACTTCTTTGCTTCCTTTCGGAATATTCTAATCTCGTCATAGGTCATAATAGAGGTTCATACCTCCTGAAGCTACCATAATATCAAGTTATCAACAACCATCACATCATCTTCATTTCTGTTCACATGACGATGTGCCCAACACTTTTGGGATTTCCCACGTTCACCTTGTGCTCAGTGACAGGCATGTCCTAACTCAACAGATCGCTTTTCCACCGGATAATCATCTGGAGTTCTTCTCACTCATGTCATAGAGGAGGTCATCTCTACGTTCCTAGCTCTGTCCCAGGCTGGAACCACGAACCCTTCTTAGGGGCTTTCTCTCAGGCTTGTAAGCTGAGAGAAAGGCTTCACATAGCTGCTATGTTCCACATCTCACAGGTTTGTAAGCTGGAGGATGTCTCCCATAGCTGCATTCATCAACATCACCTTGGGAGGAGATTTCATGGTTTTATGCCCTAGATGAAGGAGTACGTCCACCTTTTTTGGAGCCTTATTGTACTTATATCTATGTTTGAGGAGGATGTATCACCTTAGAGAGCTACACATGTCACATTGGAGGAGATCTAGGAGGTTCCAAACCCTAGATCTAGGGTTTCATTGCATATTTTGAGGACGTCCCAGCTTCAGGAGCAGTGATCTTTCGACAGAGTGCCCAAATTTCCGCCAGATCAATGTCATTAGATGCAGAGTGGCCGTGGGATTTCCAAATTGTGGTCATAATAGAAATTCTGACATAAAATGACAGAGTTATGGTGTTTTCAAAATTTGTGGTTGGAAAATTTTTGCCATATTTTGACCACTAGTTTTGAGGAGAGTCTCACCTTTATTGCTTGAGCGCTTTGGTTATTTGGGGAGATTATTATTGATGTATACCCATGATAGAGAGCGCCCTAGCTCTTGAGGCCACATGGCACACATTTTTATGCAGTATTGATAGGGCGTTTCACCTTGGACATCTTTATGGAGGTTATTGCATAACCTGTTAGAAAATAAAGAGATGTGCTTGTTTTTCCATAGACAATATAGCACTATCGTCACCCAACCATAGGTCGAAGCCACCCCCGAGCACCTTAACCTTGACAGATAGAATAATTCCAGAAGCAAACCCTTAGAACCAATAACCAACCAAGGTAGCATACTTCTCTCCAAAGCTAGCGCACCAAGCAGAGAGTCCAAACCATAACCAAGGCAGAAAGTCCAAACCATAACCAAAGATCAAAAATCCCAGTTGCAGTAGCTGCAGTTGCACTCCAAACTTGCGCACCACTAGTCTGTGTGAGTTGTGAGAGTGTGTGTCAAATGAGCTCTAGCGCCCTCTTATTTATAGTCTTCCAAGTGACCTAACTGGGCCGACTTGTACTTCTAGAGGATAATAATTTAATATAAATTATTATCTTGAGCCGATTTGTCTTCTAGGGTTATTATCCAATGTTTTAGGGTTTCTCTTGCTTCTCGAAATATTCTAGTCTCATCAAAGGTTACACGTAGAGGTTAATACCTCCTGCAACTACCATAATATCAACACTCCCTCCTAGCTAGGGAGGTATTAAAGGCAATGGTCTTGAGCACAAACAAACCATTCAACCAGTAGCATCATCATAGCCACACATGCTATCTCATGATCACGTAGATCAACTCATGAGCAACATCATCACTATCAATATCATCTGATAACATCAACTGCATCATCTCTCGAAGCCATACTCCATCTGAGTAATCGGGCATGATGCTGAATAAGTCACTCACTCCATAGAGTGATACAAGGACCATTCTTCTAATTCGGACATATGTCCTAGAAGAATAACTGTTCCAACAGACGCTGAAAGCCACACCATGGGCTACAAGGACCATTCTTCTAATCCGGACATACGTTCTAGAAGAATGACTGTCCTGGACCATTTTCCCTTCGGCCACTACTGTGAACTCAGGAAAATGTCTGTCCTTTACCAATTTCTCCACTCTGGCCACTACTGTGAAATTAGGGAAATGGACCATTCTTCTAATCCGGACATACGTCTTAGAAGAACAGATGTCCATGGTATATCAACAATTTGTCAACCTGGACCATTCTCCACAGGGAGAATGTCTGTCCACCAACAATCTTTCAACCTGGACCATCCTCCATAGGGAGGATGTCTGTCCACCAACAATCTATCTTGCCTGGACCATTCTCCGCCTGGAGAATGTCTGTCCATCAACACACTGACTATCCATCTAGCTGGCAATCATCTCCAACACTAGTGGTAGTCTCTATGGCAATCAAAACAATGCCATCCAATAGAACACAACTGTGTCTATTCATAGTAGTATACAACTACTATCCAGTGGTACACAACCACTCCTAGTAGCACACAACTACTAACCAGTGACACATAGTCACAACCAGTGGAACACATCCACCACAGTAGCATACAACTACTGTCTAGAGACATACAGTATCCACAACAATCATATCATCTGATAACAACCTGCATAACAATATCATGATACAAACTGAGTCATCTGGGCCATTCCTCCACTCACATCTGTGAGATCTGGAAGAGCATCTGCCCTCGGAAAGTGAAGCATCGGTCATGGGCTATCTGGACCATTCACCTAACTGGGCCATTCCTCCGGCACTAATCATAGTGCAACTTGGAGAGAATGAGTCTGCCCTAGGGAATGACTGTCCCTGATTGCTGAACCTGGATGATTCACCTAACTGGGCCATTCTTTCGGCACTAATCATAGTGAAGCCTGGAGAGAATGAGTCTTCCCTAGGGAATGACTGCCTAGACCATTTCCTAAGGAAATGACTGTTCTGCACCAACCTCTAAAATAGACCATTCTTCGAAACTGCTCACAACTATGAACTTCGAAAGAATGACTGCCCGACGAGGTGGACCATTCTACTTGACCACTACTCAGAGTGACTGCCAAGAAGAATGACTATCCTAGACCATTCCCCCACATTGGCCACAAGGGGAATTACTGTCTATGGTACATCAACAATCTATCGGACCATTTTCATTACGAAAATGACTGTCCGATCTGGACCATTTTCCGAATTGGAAAATGCTTGTTCGTCAGAAATCTTGGGCCACTTTCTGGACTGGAAGGTGACTGCCCAACCTAGACCATTTTCCAAACTGGAAAATGACTGCCCATAAATCAATAACATATCAGTGCTCCCTCCCAACCTGGGAGTAATCTCTTCCTTTTCCAAAAAGGAAGTCATCTCCACGAGTACCAAGTTGTCCCTTAAGTATGCAAACTTTTCATCTTGGACAAAGGCTTTTCCAAAATATTTGCTATCTGCTCATCTGTGAAGATATACTGGAGAACCACTTCTCCCCTCTGGACTCTATCATGGAGAAAATAATACTCGATCTCAATGTGCTTCGACCTGTCATGGAACATCGGGTTCTCTGAAAGCTTCACACAGCTCTGATTATCACAATATATCACTATCGAATCCAACACTTGATCAAACAGTCCATAAATCGGCTTACAGAGCCACACTGCTTCCATACAAGCATTAGAAGCTACAATATACTCTGCTTCTGCAGTGCTTGAGTGCAACAGACTTCTGTTTCCTGCTAGCCCATGACATTGTGGCAAAGCTAAAACTGAAACATATCCAAGTAGCACTTCTTCTATCATCTGCGCTCCCTACCCAATCTGAATCGATAAATCCATGCAGCTGTATATCATAGCTCAAACGTCTCACAAAGCAAATATCTCGCTGAGTATTCTCCAAATACATTAACGAGCCAATCAATTGTCGATACAGAGATAGGTCTACTGGATCATAGTCTCTCATCTTCTTCAGATCTGTCATCATGGGAGTTTGCCATAGATTTGCAATCCATCATCCCAGACTTCTGAAGAATCATTTCAATACACTTCCTCTGTCATAGGAAGTTTTCACCACGCTTCTGCTGTACATGAGAGGCTCTGCACCAGGTTGCTTGAATCCATACACGGTCTTCTTCTTTCTTCATACATGGGTCTCTTTCTGGTATACCTCAAAACCTTGAGGTTGTTCTATATGCTTCTCCTTCAATTACTCTGTCGAGAAGAACAATCTTTACATCCATTTGATGTAAACTCCAACCCATGGATACTGCAGGAGATATAATGGCTCAGGTAGAGGTATGTTTGGTTACTGGAACAAGCTGTCATCATAGTCTTCTCCCTCCTTCTGGGAGAATCCTCTAGCCTTGAGTCTCGCCTTATATCTCTCAATGCTTAAGTCTTTTTCGCAATTTCTCACATACATTGTTCTTCATCACAACTTCCTTCCATTCCTTCTGCTTGACTACTTCTAGTGGGTTCAAACTGGTTCAATTGGTTGTTTTGACTTTTCTTTCTTTCTTGGAATCTTCATGTTCTTCCTCACGTTTCTTTTAATGTTGGAGTCCATGGAATCTTCTATAAATTACATGCCCTTCTTTCCTGAAGGCTCCAACTTTTTCCTTCTGCCATAGGAACATAAATGTAGGTGGACAACCAAGGATATTCAAGGCTTTTTTTCGAAGAAGACTTCTTCTAGAGTCAAGCTGAACACGTGCTGCTTATCATGGCTACTACTTCCAATGAAGAACATGGACAGATACTTCATGGTATTCACGGATTCTTTAATGGATCATATCGTTGGGGATTAGCTCCTTCCTAATTCCAACTTCATGCTTGAATGAGTAATATGCATGCTCTTCTTTTGGAATTCTGTGATCAACTCCCTCCATCTGAGAGAGTCCATGCTTCTGTCTGCTGCATCTCTCTTTGCTTTCTGCAAAGTGTCACAGGCCTGTTATGGTTTCCTTTTGATTCCCGACTTCCTTCGAGTCTGACTCCTCCGAGTCTCTTTAAATTTGTTTCTATCTGTTTTGATTGCTGCCCATCTGACAGTTGTGTCATCCTTATAAACTTCTTCTATGACAGCTTCCGCAAGGATTGTTCATCAAACATATTTCACAAGGGTACTTGCCTGGAACAAGAACAATAGGAGCAAACAAGAAATATCTATCTAGAGGAGATGTTAGTTCATTTTGCGAACAAGTATAATAAGCATCTATATCAATAGTATTCATATGCAGTCAAGTATTCATTGCACCTATCAATAATAGAACATTTCAAACACTGCTTTCTCAATTTGTAATGTAGCAACTATCACATTTGATATATACAAATTTGAAGCTTAACAATTTAATTGAACCTGGAACCTGAAGCCTCACTTGCTATGGAGGGTGCGCTTGTTCTTTTGAATGCACTGAATCCAAGATTACAACTTGGACAAGGTCTCTAGTACTTTACCTGCAAACACAGTCATGTTTTGCTAGATGATATAACTTGGATAGCATATACAACTTACAAGTGCATACCTTTGAAGTCTTGTAGCATCGTCCAACTTTTCTTCCAATCTGAAACTATATACCATCTTGACAAGAGGATATTAGAAACTGAATCAGAGGATCTAATGATTAGAACAATCTAGAAACTCTAAAATTTCAATCTTTGACCACAAAATCAATTTGACCATAAGTCAACCTTTGACTTTGACCAAAAATTCAAACCTGATGTTTTTGCTAGCTGAGGGTACCAAGAGGTGCGCTAGGCTAGGGTGCACTAGGATGTCAAGGAATTAGGTCAAATGCTTTACCAGAAGTGCCCGAACACAAGGGTTAGGGTTTGTTGCAGTTGCATAATCAGAAAACCTAGCTGCAACTGTAACTGGTGCCATAACGAGCTTAACAAATAACTTCCAAATCTATCTTCCAGTGGTTAGACTGTCTGGAGATAGTGTGGGCCCATAACCTGTTAGAAAATAAAGAGATGTGCTCGTTTTTCCATAGACAATATAGCACTATTGTCACCCAACCATAGGCCGAAGTCACCCCCGAGCACCTTAACCTTGATAGATAGAATAATTCCAGAAGCAAACCCTTAGAACCAATAGCCAACCAAGGTAGCATACTTCTCTCCAAAGCTAGCGCACCAAGCAAAGAGTCCAAACCATAACCAAGGCAGAAAGTCCAAACCATAACCAAAGACCAAAAATCCCAGTTGCAGTAGCTGCAGCTGCACTCCAAACTTGCGCACCACTAGTTTGTGTGAGCTGTGAGAGTGTGTCAAATGAGCTCTAGCACCCTCTTATTTATAGTCTTCCAAGTGACCTAACTGGGCCGACTTGTACTTCTGGAGGATAATAATTTAATATAAATTA
Source organism: Picea sitchensis (assembly GCA_010110895.2). NCBI lineage: Eukaryota > Viridiplantae > Streptophyta > Pinopsida > Pinales > Pinaceae > Picea > Picea sitchensis. Next base: position 561,591 of record SNQJ01S0007408.1, on the reverse strand, counting down.
TTATCTTGAACCGATTTGTCTTCTAGGGTTATTATCCAACGTTTTAGGGTTTCTCTTACTTCTCGGAATATTCTAGTCTCGTCAAAGGTTACACGTAGAGGTTAATACCTCCCGCAGCTACCATAATATCAACATAACCAACTCCTTTATTTTATCATTGTTGACTTGTCTAATGGAGTTGCTTACATGAGAGCATTATTGTATTGTTTTCCAAGCATATTTTATTGATTCTTCTTGGAGAAGAGAGTGGATCTCAACAAATCATTGCTACTTTTGGAAATGATTTGTTGAAGAGGTTATTTTATTGTATTCCTTGGAGAGATTAGTGTTTCTAGGAAAGCATTTATTATTTTATTGTAAAAGGAGATGGAGCTAGACTCTATTTAAAGAGTACCTCTCTCCATTTGTAGTGATGGTTGGACTTTGGAGTTTCCCCTCCTTGGAGCTTAATGGATATATCTTTCTTGGAGCATATGTGATGTGTAAGGGTTTCTTTCCTATCACAGTGTGGCTATTGTTTTAATGCTTTCTATTGTCGCATATGATTGTAGAGTTGCTAGTACTTGCTATTGATTGGTCATTTGTGAAAGATCCATCTATCATATTTGAAGGGTTTTGTGTGAGGAATTTCCCCCACCTTGTCCGTTTGTTGTCTTTGTCTATGGACTATTCTTTTGCATCATACATGTACATGAGTGGTTTCTAGGTTAATACTCCATGGTAAGGCACACCTCATTGGCAAAGTTTTGATGTGGCACTTTAAAGCCCTCATAGTATTCCTTTACTATCATTTTCACCAATGTTAATTTCTTCTTGTGGCATGCATATTGTAGCCCTTGTAGTATTAGCCTTTTATTGAGCTTGTCCTCTTGGATCAACCTCTTGACTCCATTTGCCCTTATTTTATTGGTACTAATCTCTTGATCCCTCCATCATTTTTTTACCATTAAAAGACAAAAAAACATTGTTTTGCTCAAGGCTGTTGGGAGCGGGGAGCGGAAGCGGGAGAGGCAATTTTCAAAAATATCCGGGCGCGGGAGCGTTTTGGGAGCGTTTTTTATATAACACATAAAAAAATTATATTTTGATGCATATATATAAAAAAATACGCAGAATGTCAAATCAATTGCAAAAAACATGAAAACATAGATATAAGATCATTTAACTAACAGATTAGTGATGATCATTAAAGCATCAACCATTTAGTACACATATAACATCAATCATAAACATTTGTCATCAATAGATTGTAACATACTAACAGACAACATCAACCACAAAATGAAATAGACTCTAGAGCATCATATTCATTACCAAAGAGTTGTAAGATTCCATCAATAGTTCAAATTTCAAACTTCAAACTTCAAAGGTAAACTGTCATATAATGTTCATAACTTCATTGTTTACAAAATAAGCCATAATAAAGAGTCAAGACAAAGTACTAAGTTCTAGAGACTACTTCTAAACAGGAAACAAAAAAAGAGATCTAGTATATAGTAGCAAGTACTAAGTACTATGCTCTAAGTTTTCCTCTTGCCACAAGAAACTTCTAGTTTTCTCTCCCGTGATCTTTGAAGAAGAGGAGTAGGAGTAGATGGAAGTGTTCGTGGAACACGACCATCAGCTGAATGGCCCCCACATGACAATGGACGCTGTGAAGATAAAGGCAAAATTGATGCATTTGGAACGCTGCTAGTGGATGGGGGTGGCATGTCTCCTCCGGGAATATGATCACCATCATATTCACCGAAAAAAGTTCCGCTTCCAAGCATGGTTATGAGAATTTTTAAGGCAGGGAGTGTTTTTGGGAGCGTTTTTAAGGTAGGGAGCATTTTAGGGCAGGGAGCGTTTTTTTCCCTAGTGTATGCGCTCCCGAAAAACGCTCCCAGAAGGGAGCATTCAGGAAGCACTCTTGGAAGCGCGCTCCCTAAACGCTCCCTTTGGGAGAGCGCTTCGGGAGCGGGAGCGAGGGGGGGGGGGCGCTCCCCCGCAACATAGTTTTGCTAGAGCTATCTCTTCACATCACCTTTGAACTTTGTTGATTATAGCTTTAGTAATCCTAATTGCCAGGGATAACCCCCATGAGTTGGAGAAGAGCCAATCAAATTGAGAGGATAGGTTCCTTAGGTGGCAATGGTGACCGTCCTAGTAGATCCCCTTTGGGTTGCACCTTGTGGATTAGGGTTTTTATCATTAAGTGAGATTTGGGGAGGTCACACACATCACAAATATACAGATTATTGATGTTCTAAAGTTTTTTGGTACAAATTCATGTCAATGAAATCTATCAAATCTAGTATTTTCTTGCTCGGCCACTCTCTTCATATCCTCTTCTTATCTATCTCATTTCATTCTAGTCTTCACCACAAGTAAATTTGGGCATACTTCCATTAGCTTTAACTTGAGGTCTAACCACCCTCTTATTTGACACTCTACTTTTGCTTCTATTGCACTTCTTTGAATTGACCTCCCTTAACCTCTCAAGCATGATGAATGGGGAGGCAAATAGAGTTTCTGCAATCGTTAGCAATGAAATGTGTGAAGTTTTTATAGGTTGAGAGAACATGGGTATGGTTTTGTATGAAATTGCAGATATGACGTGCATCATCAATTAAGTCTCCCATCCTTGTCACATTCGAAGCAATAGATTTAAGTCCTAAATTTAAAGAATGCAAAATGCAAGGTGTCCAAAATACTTGTGGATATTTCATTTCCACAAGCATGTAGGTGACCTTGCAAACAGGTGCATTGTCTGTGATACATTGCACACAAGAATCAACACCTACTTCTTCAATGACTTTAATGAACAACTTACCCATATATTGTGCATCCTTGTATTTTCCAAGAGCATTCACCACTTTCAAGAAGACTGGTCCATTCTTTAATGACACCATGAAATTGATGGGGAGATGATGCGCTGGATCTGTCCATCCATCAGAAACAATACTAGCACTTGATGAGTGATATTATGATTTAATAGGTTCTAGGAGTTTATCCACCTCCTTTTTGTTAACCGTGTGGTTCTAAGCTTCTCTGAACTAGAAGGTACATACCCAATCCATACCCAATCGGAGCCCATTCAATTACAGATCAACATGTCTTAAATGAAGGAGAACTTGCAACCTTAAATGAAAGGAGTTTGAGATAGAAAAAACATCCAATGGTAAGATCCAGCTCCTCTCACAGTGCTGCTTGAAAGATCTTGTCCACTGGATCACTAGTAGCATGCCTCTGAGATAGAAAAGGAATCCAATGGTAAGATCCAGCTCCTCTTATAGTGCTGCTTGAATGATCTTGTCCGTTGGACCACTGGTAGCATGCCTCTTCCTTGCTGCTATTGCTGGGTCACTGTCAAATTCAGCCCCACTCCCACTTCTGCTGGACGGCGTCTTCAAAAATGAAAGAGAATCCTCATCCTTATGTTGCTGCCACATTTGCCATGTGGACAGAATCCTCATTTGACATACTTTTTCTTTGGTTGGGAGAAACCTTTTTACATGCTTCAATTCCTCTATTAGTGAGGGCCAACAAATGGCCCTCGACTTGGAAGCAGGCACTCTTAAATTCAACTTTGCAGAAATTGCATGTTCAAAAGCAGTTTCCACCACCAACAGCCTTACCCCTGTGCACTTCTCTGCTGGTTACATATTTGCACAGTGGGTATTTGCTGTCTTGACTCTGCTTTCTTGCTGTTGGAGCTCTATATCCAGCGATGGCAGCTCCACTTCTAACAGACAGAGCAGTGATATCAACACTTGAATGTGGAGGAGGAACAACATCAACAACATTTTTTTACCCTTCCTTTGAGCAGCGGCCTTTGATGATTGAACCATAATTTCTGTCGAAGCATGCTGCTGTTTGAGAAATGACAAACTCAGAAAAATGATGGCAGAATTTAGATGCAAAAACACTAGATATCTCAAGCTTATCCTTGTCGGCATACACTCTCAGGGTTCTCTGGAATGATGGTGAATGAAATGAGACCCAAAAAACCCTTATCATGTGTTTAATAACCCTAAGAAATGCCATGCAGGGCCTGCACGTGGGACACACATCCGACATAGGACATGGTGAAATTTTAAAAAACATGATATATGTTTGCTATTGTCAATACTGTATCCAGGCTTCTTGTCCAAACTAGAAGATGCAGAAAGGTCCTAACTCTGATAGAGAGCAGCTGTTACCTTGATACAAAAGCACTAATATCATTCTACCTTCAACATTTTACATCATAAGCAGATTGAAGCCAGCATTTTTAGTGATCTTTGGACAATTTTAACCATCAGATGCTTCAAATTAATACATTAAATACAATGTTCCACCAAGACGGGGGGACGGGGGGACGAGGGTGCGGGGAGACGCACAAGGGGGACGTGACGCGAGTACCCCCAAATTTTAGGGATTTTTTGGGAAATGGGGGACGGGGGGACGTCACATATATAATATAAAAAATTAAAAAAATAAAATTTTAAAAATAAATTTTTAAGATTTTAAATCATGTTTCCAAAGCATTAGAGACAATTAGAGACAACATATCCAAAGTATGCTCATGAATATATCAAAACGACACCAAGTGCAATACATATCTAGAGATCGGA
>SNQJ01S0007408.1:533029-556983 GCA_010110895.2 Picea sitchensis | reverse complement strand
GATATTGGCTTTGAAATCACTACAAACTGTAGCTCAAGTTAAAGGAAGAAAAGCTTCCAATGGTGTAGCAAAAACATGCACCTTCCATGGCCATTTTCAATAGACTTTCAACACAATGTAATATGTTGTTTTCTAGGCACAATTGTAGTCTCTCATCTTTCAAATGCAATCCAAATTTAGGGGAAAGACAACCATAGATCATTATTGCAGAAACTACATGTGTTTGAACCAGTAAGAGTATATAAGAAACACCCACCATGCATTATAGCATATTTTTATACGGATCCAGAACCACCAGAGAAACATTGTGGGGCATTTCTCTCATAAATCCATTTTTGGTTGAAATTTTATTTATTGAGATTGTATATTGGGGAGGTTTCTATTATATGTTATCCCAAGTTTCCACGATAAATTCATCACTTTTACACATTGCACAAATTCTCAGAGATTATATAAACATATAAAAAAATATAGGAGAGTCTTGGAATCTTTCAGAGAATAACAATCTCACATAAATAACATTCCCTTTGTTTCAAAATAGGAGAGTCATGAAGCCTTGAAAGCTTGCATTTCCTTATCTGATCCAAATATGTACATAAATGATCACATCAACCATGCCTTCACAAATATGTGCCTATTTTGATTGTTATTTCAACATCAATTCATTCCATATAGAACCCATAAAATGACTAGAGCTCCTCTAGGAGAAATATTTGAAAAATATTGTGCAATCTTGAATTCTCTCTTATACCAGATATACAAGAGAAAAGTGTAGATGACTATGAGTCATGATTGTTAAACTTACATAAGTTAAATTGGGACCAATGTATGGAAATGTTATATGGTGGAATGCTCCTGCATCTTTAAGCTATATTCGTTCCTAAATTACTCAAGGAAGTAGACCTTCAAGGCTTGAACTAATGCATGTTCTAGCAATCCTGAGACCTGAATTGACTATAAATTTTAGTACAACATTACTTTACTCCATTGTTTATACTTCAACCATTTGCATGCAATTCTAGTAGTTTCCATGTAATCCCTTATTTAGTTCGGATCATAAGTATTTATAAATTTATTATTCCCATAATAGTTTGTCGATGTTGAACCATCATCCATGGGAATCACCTAAATGAAACTGGAAATGCACAAATAGTTTTAATAGACTATGCAACTTCCCACCACTAGGGCCGGATCATGTCATTTTCTAGTTCAATAAGTCAATGTTGTTGAATCTTCATTTTTTTTAACAATGTTGCTAGACCAAAAATGGCTTTCAACTATTACCAATCTACACAAAAAAGTAATCCATCTAGGCCAAGATATAAATTTTTGTACTGGAATGTGGAATGTGATGATCTTCTTTAGTGTTGAGTGCAACATTCTGCACTGTCCCTCTGCAACCCAATTGAATCTATCCTTAAACAATTGAAGATTTTTCAGATTCCACTATTTTATAAATAATTTGTTTTCCTCCACGTTTTTTATTTTATTGCTCCTCCAAGGGGTTAGAAATCATGTTCAATCCTCCACTTTCTTAATGTTTCTATCTTAGTTCTTACGCTATATGCATAACTAACTAATTTCTAGGTCTCAATCCGATTTAACTTATTCAATCGGATGTAAAGAAGAATCATACGAAAATTTGCATATCTAAGAAGATTTCTATGCCATATAAAATGTGTCTGGGATTTCTTTTTCTCACCCTTAATTGCATTGAAATATATTTCTTCTCTGGAATATTCAAAAGAATGTACCCTCTCTCACCCCTCTAGACAAATTCCTCAAACTATCTAGACTACAATCATTGATGGTGTACTGTTGTCCCTCAAAAGAAACTATCAACTATACATTTATCATACAAGGCACTGAAAGAGTATTCTTCTTCAACCCAAGAATAAACAACACATTACTCAACTCAAGAACATCACATGAAAGTGTCGAGAAGAAAATGGAGCCAACTACTCTCACAAGGTAAGTAGCATCATCACCGAGCACCACACTCATGCCTCTCTCTTGCTCTTGAATCATGTTGAATAAAGACTTGTCATATGTCATGTGTATTAAAGCTACATTGTCCAAATANTGCACACCAAAACACCTTACAACTCCAACTTCTTACTTAGGTTTTAGGGAAACGTCCCCCCTGGAGTCCCCCCGTCCCGGGGACGTGGGGAATGCGTCCCCTGCGTCCCCCACCCTGGGGGACGCGTCCCCGTGGAACACTGATTAAATATACATCAAACAATGCTTAAACTCTATCATTGACATTAATGAATTCTTTGAATTTTCAGATAGATGTACTTCAAATTATATCATTGCCTTTCCTACAGATTGTATTTATCTCTTGTACGAAGAACATCATTGCATAGAAATATGTGTAATTGAGGGAGAGTGTGCCTGTACTGATGCACTGCCATTTAAACTCCTGCGCCACAACAAGAAGCGCAAGAACAAAAAAAATAGTAACTTGTTTCATCCTCTATCTGCACAATCAATTCCAATTAATGCCACACCAACCTGTATAGTTATATGGCTTGCAACTAGTTGACAAATCTAATGCTCAACAAAGCTTTACTACGTGACATGGAGGCTGCAAAGCGAATAAATGTGTTATGAGCCCTGTTACAATTTATAATGTACGAGGTTCCATCTTGTGATTTTCATCACATTGGTGGAGATTTGCTGCTGGTACTCTTGGAGCATTGAACCGACTTGGGGGGATACATCTTCATGGAGCCCCTTCTCTTCAGTGCATGTGATCACTCGATGGAGATCTTTGGTTGGGGGGGTCTCACTTCTCCTTGGTTGGATGGTGATTGTGCTTGCTGCTTGGTGGTCTTCTCACATGTGCTTGCCTTGTTGATCACCCTTTGGGTTGCACTTTTGATGGATATTGAGCATTCTATCTCATTATGGTGGTATGGTTGATATGTTTATCTTGGATATGGATGATGGTTCTAGCACCCCCCAACAAAGGGGATTAGATGATGATGGTTAGGAGATATATGTTTCATGATTGTTGAAGTTCCCTAATGACTTTTGCATGATGATGTGTTATTATTTGATGGCACTAGGAGGGGGTGTTCTACATGGTCCTCATATGTTAGATTTGTGATAGGAGACACACTTGACGATTGGATGGAGTTAACATTTCTTTATGTCCTTTCTCTTATGATGTTGCTATGGTGGGATGATTCATGTTGCCTTTGTGGGATTTTCCTAGGTGATTTAACTTTATAATGTCACATTTGCTAGACATCACCTAGGGGGAAAATGTTTCATGATGTCAGTATCCTCAGTGATGTGTTATTTTCTAAGTTTGAGTTAGAAAGGGGGTATTACATTATGATTTGATGGTGATCTAACCTTTTCCTAAGGTTAAATGGTGATTTTGATGTAATAATCCCTTGGTGGTGGTGCACTTTATGTTGGACTTTATGTTTTGTTGTTATCATGGAGGGGTTTTGCTAGGGAGAACATCTTTTATTTACATGGTACAACACTTTATTAAAGTGCACTCCACATTAGCACACATGTTCATGGTGATTTAATTTGTTGGTGACTAATTGGGATGAGGACTATGGTTATATTTGAGCATTAACCTTTGTGCACACATGTTGAGGTTGATTTAAGTTTTTAACTATTCAATGGTTACATTAATCTAATTTATTCAAATTAAGGTTAATAGCTTGTGTTGGGGATTGGTTGTAACCTGATACGAAACAAATAAACAGAATTACAGATAATCAAAGGGGAATAACTTTCAAAGATAACAGGTGGTGTCTAAAGACACCGTTACAACACTTAAACACATTTCATTGTGATTAGAACATCACAATGCATGTTGAACATCTTCACACATGTTCACTTCACAATCTTGTACACTTGATAATGACCCATTGGGTCTGCTATTTATAGCTTCAAGATCTAACCAACTTCCTTGGAATTGGGAAGATCTTGTCCACATACAACTATCGGTGGTTAGAGTTGACTTCGTCAAATCCGCGTTGTCTAGTCGGCTTGACAAGGATGCTCGACTTGATCGTCCATGCGTCCAACTCGTAGCTGATTGCTCGACTGGTTGATCCACCGACCGACTGTCTTCGACTGCTGGTCGACTGTCCGACCGATAGGCTTGTTGACTACTCGATCGACTGATGTAGATAGTCGGTCGATCGCTTGACCGACTGTTTCCAGATGTTGGTCGACTGCCCGACCGACTGATTCCAGGAGAAGTATGATGAACCATCGAAACTTGAGGTTCCAACACCCCCCCATCAACACACGACTCTAGAGATTCAAGAGGTGAAGTTAAGTCAGTAGGACACCCCCCTATAATTGCAGCTTCTTGAAGCCCAAGCATCGAACAGAGCTTGATAAACTTAGCTTCAGATAACAGTTTAGTAAAGATGTCAGTGATTTGATCATTTGTTTTGCAATAGGAAAGAGAGACAACGTTCTCATGAACCAACTGTGTCAAATAGTGAGCATGGAGCTCAACATGTTTCATCTTACTATGTGCAACAGGGTTGTCAACAACTTGAATGACACTTTGGTTGTCACAGTAAAGTGTAGTCGAGGTCTGTACAAGAAATCCAAGTTCACCCAAGAGTTGGTGAATCCACACGACCTCTGTACCTACATGAACGACGCCACGATATTTTGCTTCTGTAGTTGACAAGGAGACTACCTTCAGTTTCTTGCACGACCAAACCAATGGTCCAGTGCTAAAGCGAAACACATAGTCAGAAGTGGACTTCCGATCATCACTGTTGCCTGCCCAGTTGGAGTCGGTGAAGACGACTAGCGAATCTGAACTTCGACAATATTTGATACCAAGACGAGTGGTAGCCTTGAGATAGTGAACAATCCTTTTGACTGCTTTCCAGTGGCTTTCTTTGGGATCTTGCATAAAACGAGAAACCATACTAACAACAAAGGAAATGTTAGGTTGACTGTGAGTAAGATAAATGAGATTGTCGACTAATTGTCAATAGAGGGTAGCCGATTGATTGTTGATAGAGGGTAGCATCAACTTTGGGAGTTTGACAAGTTTTGCTCAGCTTAACTCCAGATTGAAAAGGAGTAGCACAGGGCTTACAATCTGCCATCTTAAAACGTGTCAAAAGATCCATTACATACTTAGATTGAGAAATGAAAATACCATTAGACAGTGGTAATACTTGAAGACCCAAAAAAAGATGCAGAATACCAAGATCGGTCATGTTAAAGGAGTCAACAAGTTGTTTCTTCAATCTAAGAATGAGATCAATGTTATTGCCAGTTATGACAAGGTCATCAACATATAAAACAATAATCAAAATGTTTCCATGAGTATCGAGTACATATAAGCTGTGATCAGATTCACAACGTTTGAAACCAAGTTGAAGAAAGAAACTGTCGATCATAGCATACCAAGCTTTGGGAGCTTGCTTCAAACCATAAAGGGACTTCTGAAGTCGACAAACCAGGTTAGAATCTGTCACAAAACTAGGAGGTTGTTCCATGAAAATTTTTTCTGATAGGTTGCCATGAAGAAAAACACTCTTCACATACATCTGATGGATCTGCCATCCAAATCGAGCAACAAGGGAAAGAATCAGTCGAATAGAGTTCATCTTGGCAACAGGAGCAAAGGTCTCAGTGTAGTCGATGCCTTCTTGTTGAGAAAAGCCTTTCGCAACCAAGCGAGCTTTATGACGCTCAACAACACTTTCAGAGGTAAATTTGGTCTTGTAGACCCATTGACACTTCACAATGTTCTTCCCTTGAGGTTGGGGAACTAAATCCCAATTGTGATTCTTCAACAAAGAATCCATTTCTGTCTGCATAGCCTGTTCCCATTCAGGTTGTCCTTGGGTAGGGGAGTAGGTAACAAGATCATAGGTTTCAAGCACACGAGTCATTAACACAACATTGGCATGTTGCTTCTGACTGTGAGTTTGTCGGCCTGAAGAAAGATCATTGACATCATGATCAACCACTTCAATGGTCTTGGCAGCCCATCTGGGTAGGCAAGAAAGGGGCGAACTGCTGTTCATTGCAGAAGGTCGATCAAAAGTCAGAACGGTTTAGTCGAAGGAGAAGGTGGACCAGTCGAAACCATAGTTGCTAGAAGCGTCCCCCCTGCTCCCAGGCTAGGAAGCGCGCTCCAAACCTTTTGGGGACGCTCCCTGCCTTTTTGGGAGCGCCATGCTCCTTGGTGTTAGATTTTCATTAACTTTACAGAGCAATTAAGTTTACCAGTATATTTAGATCTTCTTTCCACATTAGCATTTATATCATGTACTGAAAATAAGAGCAATAGTAACAAGCACAAGAAGACACAAGAATTTATCCTGTGAAAACTCCAAATGGGGGAAAAACCCAACCAACCTTTCTTAGAGATTCCGTCCAAACAAGCCCAACCATGAACCAACAGATAAACCCTAGCACAATGGCTAGCAAAAGATACAACCAGAAATATCACCTCAACTGCAACAACAACACCATACAAGAGTAGCGCACCTCTATCAAGGATAGTGCACAAGAGAGAGTTACCACAAAGAATAATCAAGATCTCAGATGCTGCAGTAGCTGCGTCTTCCTTGCCTCAGACATGCGCCTTCTTATGTAGCTACAACTGCGAGTGAGTGTGTGTTCAAATGATCAAGGCGTCACTATATTTATACTGGTCTGTCAATGTACTGGAGCCGACTTCTCATTTGGAATACTGGGGTCGACTTTTCATCTAGAATAATTCATTTTCCACTTTATTAATTCTCGTGGGTCAACTTCTTATCTGGAGGCTTCTATTTTCACTTAATCTTTATTCTTCTGGGCCGACTTCTCTTTCGGGGTATTTCCACATCTGTTCAATGGTTCTCTTGCTTTCAGAATCTTCTTCTCTTCTAAGAAAGGTTGTCTAGGAGGAAAAACACCTCTCGCAGCTACCAAACATCAACACCTGGGACGCTCCTGGAGCTTGGGAGCGCGCTTCCTAATGAAAATGTTAAATTCTTAAAGTAAATGGATAAGAAGGAAAGATAAAGGAAATGTAAGGAAAGATAAAGGAAATGTCAACTTTTACTTAAATTTTTAACATTACCATTTATTGTTTCGGGATGTTTGAGAGTGGTTCCAACCTCATCAGACTTCATATGGAGAAAGTAGAATTTCATATCCCATTCAAAATTCAACAGACTTAACAGTTTTCAGGATTTCAGGATTGATGGGATTGCAACATTTTCATTGGATTCTATCACGTATGAGGATGTGATTGGCATATAATCAAGAGCACCAAGCCCTTTATGTACCCCACTGTTGGTGGTGTCGATTGTTAAACTCCTTTGTCACGGCCTTAGAAATGACGCTCTCGACGCTTCCGCTCCCTAAAACGCTCCCACTCCACTCCACACTCTGACAACCTTGGGACTTGAAACATAAATCGATTGACTAGTTGACTCGGAGGTCGATGGCCCAGTCGAAATAGGAACAAAGTTCGACTGTCCATTCGAAGGACTGAAAAATGAAACAGGAGAACCAGAGTCGGAAACAACATCAAAGTGATCATCTTGTAACAATATAGAGGAGGCAGTCAACAACTTGATGCCAAAAGACTTCTCATCAAACTATACATTTCTTCTGATAATGATCTACCGTTTGACAGGGTTGAACAATCGATAGGCTTTAGATTCTTCAGAATAGCCCATCATGATGCAAGCATGACTCTTTGCATCCAATTTATTTTTGCAATCATCGGAAATATGAGCCCAGGAAACACATCCAAACACACAGAGGTGGTCGACTAAGAGTTTCCTTCCACACCATCGTTTGATTGGAGTCACCGAAGGAACAACTCGAGTTGAGATGCGATTGAGGAAATAGTTTGCACAATAGACAACTTCAGCCTAGAAGCGAGGAGGCAAATCTTTGGCCTGCAAAAGACATCTAGCCATTTCAACTAACGTCCGATTCTTGCGTTCTGCAACGCCATTCTGCTGAGGGGTATGAGGAATCGACCGTTGCCAATCAATACTAGATCAAACCAGGTATTCTTCAAAAGGTCGATTCACATACTCACCTCCATTGTTTGATCTCAGGCACTTGATGGGTCGACTACATTGATTTTTAGCAAAGGCTCTGAATTCTTTGAACTTTTCAAAGACAAGATTCTTGTTTTTTAGAAAATAAATCCAAGTGAAACGAGAGAGATCATCAATGAAAGTCAAGATACACCTTGCACCTGCTAAGGAACGTAGATTGATGCAACAAAGATCACTGTGAACCAACTCTAGGAGGTTCTGTGCTCGCCACGCTTTGCCAGAGTCAAAGGGTCCCTGATGATGCTTGCCAAGCACACATCCTTTATAGACTCCATTAGGGGGAAATTTTTTAGGTAAACTAGCAACCATATTCTGAGTTGCCATCGACTGCAGACTTCGAAAATTTAGGTGTCCGAGTCGTTCATGCCAAGTTCGACTTCGTTCATCGGTGTGAGCAACAAGAGCAGTCGGTTTAGAGTTAGGTCGAGTCGTGTCACAAAATCTATACAAACCGTCCTTCAGGTTGAGAAACCCTCCGGTGACAATCAACCAACCTTTCTTCAAATCTCGAACAAGGAATCGACTTGGCCAAAAATCTACAACCTTACCTGTTTGTGTTAATTGAGAAACCGACAACAAATTGGCACTGAGGTTCGGTACATGATAGATGTTGACAATTCTCCCATGTCAATAGGGAACATCACTGCGACCGACAATGTCGAGAGCAAAGTCATCAACAACATAGATCTTTCTCTCCATAACTTTATCTAAGGACGTGAACAAGGAAGGATCCTTAGCCATATGATGAGTGCAACCAGAGTCGACTACCCATTCATTCTGCGCAGAATGAGAAAGCAACGCTTGAGAACTTCCAACTTGGAAGGTGAAATTATCAGCGGGTGGACAAACAACCAACACGTCTCCTTCAAGGTGCTTGACCTTCTCCTATAGGTCGTCTCTCTTCTTGTAGCAAACCTTTTCCACATGTCCAGTATTTCCACAATACTAACATGTCTTCTTCTTTCGACTCTAATGGGGTGCATCTGTCTGCCTTTAGGTTTCTGTTCGAGGCATCTAGGTCTTTGTATAGGGGTATCAAACCGTCCTCTTCCCTTGTGATTCGACTTGCCCTTTCCCTTGAGCAAGTGAGCTTGGTGTTTTCCACCAAGCTTGTCTTCATCAAGCAATCTGTGTTGATTATTTGCACCCTTCCAACTATTCAATGGTTAAATTAATCTAATTTATTCAAATTAAGGTTAATAGCTTGGGCACCCTATTTTATATGCTTCCTGTTGCCGTCCTAATACACACCTACAAACGTGGAGAAGTCTCCAACCCACTTTGTGTGTCCTTGGAGGCACAAACCTGAATCTAGACCCATTGTCACCTCAATCCAGACTCCTTCCGTCTAAGCTCACTCCTAGGGAAGCCAAGGGGGGTAGACCCTATTAAACTATGTGAAGGTTTTATTAAAATTCTAGGAGTTAATTAAATTATTGATTAATGATACCCAACCCATTGACAAACAACAATGCAAAATGCAATCTTTCAATGACAAGCAAACCTTTATTTATTAAACCACAATTAGACCAGTGCCTAAAAATTCCACTTATTCCAATATATATAAAAGAATGATAAGTTCACAAGAATAAAACAAATTAAGAACTATATACACAATGAATTAAAAAATAACTTTATACAATTACTTTAAAACAACGAATAAATAAAGAATGCTTATAATTAAGTCAATATAAATATTTACACATGAAAATAACTTGCATAAAAATGAATAGAATGTAAATACTTGAAAATAAATTGCAAGGAAATGTAAATGTTGTGCAAGTGTGTAGGTTGCTTTTAGTTAATTTTAAGTCTCTCTTTAATATAGGGGTTTAGATGTGAAAGTTGCAAGCCTAAGTTATGTGACTACCCCAAGTCCTTATCCCTTAGCCAAGAGGAAATGCTGGGTGCTCAACAAGAGAACAACAAGGTTCTCCCCTAGCTCCACAGGTCAGGTCCAAAGTGCTTGGGCGCTCAACAAGGAGGACACTTAGTGCCATGGAAACGTCCTCGACTTCAACCCCTTCTAGCCTCCACAAGTCACCTTATTTTAGTGGCCAAACAATAATGAAGAATGGGTGCCTAATTAGACTAACCACTCAACTCTTTGACCTTTCTTATTACCCAAGATCCACAAAGTGTCAAGGGGAGAGAATACGGGGCAAAGGCGGGGTAAATTTTATTTACTTTGCAACAAAATAAATTTTTATACACTAGCCAACACGATATTGCAGGATGGCATGACCACTCACATGCAAGGTGTGGACAAACAAAATTTAATTACTTTAAAATAAATAACTTAAACAAATTAACCACACTACTTTGGCACAAGGTAGAGGACAAAGCCTTCCTATTTTGTGACAAAGGTGGACAAAGTTTACTAAAACAAAAATCAGAAAATTATTTCTAATCCTAGTTGGCACGATTTTGCAAGGATGGCAGAGCCAAGCACAATGCAAGGTGTGGGCAAAAATTATTAAAATTATTTACAGATTTTAAACTTGGAAAGAAATAGAAAGTGCAAGCCCAAGAGACTTTCTTGGGCTGCTTACAATAGCTTTAGAAAGTGAGAGAGAGATAGAGGGGCTTTACACTAAAGCTTAGTGATGTTCTCTTGAGCCTCTAGTTGCCAATTGTGGGCATCACCTCCTCTTTTTGTGGTGAAAACCTGCATAAAACAACAAAAAAAGCTTGCTGAAAAATGCTAAAAATCACCACAATATGTTAGTTTTATGTTAGAATATGTACAAAAATATTTACAGAAAAAATCTGACTTGAAAATTGAAATTTTTAGCAAGATTATGATGATTATATGTTCAGAAAATAAACAAATAAAGGGCTGAAATTAAAACAAAAAATTAATTGAAGCAAAATGAAACCTTTGGAGTTCCTCCTCCAAGCTTTGACAACCTGCAAATCTGTAAACCCTTACTACACAATGAGACAAGAAGGTGAGATCCTTTAAGAGGCCTACAAAATATTTTGTAAACTGTAATAAAAACAAATCACATAAATCTACAACAATACTACTACAGATTTATCTCTAGCAAAATACTTTGCGTAGGGTTTTTCAAGTAAAACAATGTGAAGCAAGAATAACAAAACCTACAATGTTACCTCACCAAGAGCAAATATCACACAAGAGTAGCCAATAGAACCAAGAATACACCATGAAAGCACCAAAGAACACCAAGAGATCCTCCAAAGCTTCACTTTATTGCTCCACTTTATTTTGGTTACCAAGTGGCACCAAAATTACAAGAGAAAAATGGGAGAGAATGAGAGAGAGTGGGGAGAGATTTTGGTATAATGGAGTTACTGTGAAAACTTCATTGTCAAAATGAGGAGAAGGGGCTTTCTTTTAAAGGAGGGAAATAGGAGAGACCCCTCTTGGATGAGTTACAAGTGTCACCCATCTAAGAAAGAGAGAACAAGTCAAGGGGGGCACACTTTTAGGGTTTTGGAGTGAGTTAGGGTTTGAGGGGTGAGATGTGAGGGGGGAAAACCCCTTTTGACTTGTAATGGGGGGTTCTTCTAAGTGAATTTTTACTTTTCCAACTTAGGAAATACATTAGAAAACATTTCCCCACTTCTTTTCTTGACTTTTACAATTTTTGGCTTTTTTACCTTAGCCAATTATTTGCCGACTTTTGACTGACTTGGACTCCTCATGGACAATGACCTAGCAAAACTTGTCCAATTGAGCTAAAACTTGGTCCAAGGGTGTAGGGGGTCATAAGCCATTTGATTTGAGTACTCACACCCCTATACAAAATCGATAAGGACCAAATTTTTACATTTTTCATAAAAAATAATTAAAATTTTCAATTTACGGGAAATTTTAATTATTAAAAGATCCTATCAAAACCTAACGAAATTCCGCAAGACTCTAAGAGATGTCTAGCATGGTAATTTACAACATCTTTAGACCTTAGTCACCCACTGGGCTCGATCATTAGAACGCCTTTCACCACTTTGGAGGATTATTGAGTGAAAAACTCAAGAGTAATTAAAATTGCTGTAAAGCAAGATTAATTATCTGAGGAAAAAAAACACTTGATGAAAGGACTTCCCTAATGATAAAGTCCTAGGCAACTAAATAAAACTTGACCCATGCTAACAAATTACAAAATTATCCTATGTAGGGGAGCGAACATTCCGCGGACACAGAAAAAAGTGCTGGGGGCAAAAATGCCCTGCTGAGCCATAAGTCTTCAAACTTGTCATACCAACAGGTACATATTTTCGTGATACATGACGTTGACACCTAGTTGAAATAGGTGGTCAACACTTCCTTTTCACACTTAGAGTGGCTATTTGGACTTAGTTGGAGCTTTTCTAGTGGTGCACTTCCCTTCTTGGGCACAATTTTCAAGGCATGCAATATATTATTTGCTTCTTAGAGAGGCTGGCACACTTCTCTAGGGTACACTCTCTTGGGTTGGTTGGACACCCTTTTTTTAACAGGAACTGGTAAAATTATATGATCAAAAATGGCTGCAGCAGAGTTGACAACACTAAAGATACATATATAAATTCCGCATAGTTGAAACTGCCCACATTTGACCAAAACATTATACAAAGTTTACTAATGTCCTTTGGAATTTTTTTCCAGATGCATCTACTACTGTAACTTCTGTAAAAAACACCTAGAACATTGGTTGACTTAAAAAACATATACTAAAGAAAAGAGTGATGGCTTGTTTTGTCCAATCCTATATTGTTGCATGCTGGTTCCAGGTTTGCAATGTCCATGGCTTCTATCATCTGAATCACCTTGTTCATGTCTTTATTTTCCCTTTTCATTGGAAGCAATTGAGTGTGCATCTTTGCTCAAATTTTCTACCAAATTCTTGGGAAAATTGCACTCGGTCTCGAGGATGGCCAATTGTTGCTTGACTTGTAGAAGGGTATTCATGATTTCTGAGATTTGGACCATGCAGTGTTGCTCATAGTCATTAAATTTAATAATGAGAGAGAGAATAGAGGCTCTGTTTCCTTGTACCATATCTTCATAAAACCTTAAGATTCTTCTTAGCTCGAGCAAATCTCGGTGATCCATAGTTTGCAAGTGAATCGGTGAAGAAGAATTTGAGAATTCATTGGCCTTCAATTTTAATTCAAGAGAAAAGACATACAAATTAACTAGGCACCAAGTGGAATGGCCTCTGTCAGCAAACAAGCGAACCTCTAAAACAAAGCTTGCAGTATATATGAGGCGAAATTTGACTCTACTTGCTAGCAACAAAATATTTCCTTTCCAAAAGAAGACATCGAATAACAGTAGAAAGAGCATAGGATAATTGAAAGTCTTGCAAATCGTAAAGATGAAACCAAAGGTTTATTGAAAGCCAGAACAAAAGTCGAGAGTAGATTAGAGAGAATGCTGAACCTAGGACCAGGATACAAGTACAAGAAAATAGGCCCTGAAAATCTAATTCTTAGAGGCTCAAACTTAAAAATATATCCACCATGATCAGAAATAACAGGGACACAAGCAATTAATCCGTGCTTTGAGGAAATTCAACTGATTAAGAAACATCCAAGTGAGAAACAAGCTGAGGACCAATCTGGGAAGAGAAATGCAGAGGAGCCTGACGCCTTGACTAGAACCCACCTGCACATTTTCCCACTTGCCTCGACGAAGAATAAAACCATGACTTCAATACCTCCCATCCTCGTAGCCTTGAACATGTGCGAGGGGGTGCTGGGTCTCTTCATGTTTATTGCTCTGTCTTGGTGGATGATGTTAATTTCTAAAACCCAGCAATCAGATTTTATTTGCCAATAGTTTTTATACCCATAAATTTATCTTAAACCAGAAATAAATTTCTGAACTATGCAACAGAAAATACAGCTGAGTTTCTTAACTTTAAATGCACAACAAAAGCAACAGAAACCAAGCACATAAAAATGCTAACACCAGAAATTACCATGGAAACCCAGTGTGGGGTGTTACCCACCAAGTTGCACTAGGATGGACTTGCAGTTGAGCTGCCAAAGATTGAACAAGAAATTGTTCAAAATTAGAGTTCATAAGTCCAACCAACCATTATGGCCACCCTTTCTTCTTCTTCTTCTTCATACTGCATTTCCATACCCCCCATGAGGAATTGTAATAAGATGAGTTAACACGATGGAATTTGTAGAAGGCTTAGACCCCTAAGACTTAAACATGAGTACACTACTCTAGAGTGTTTTTTTTACTTATTAATTATATCTTGCTTGAAAATTTTTAAGCAAGTTATAATTTCTGAGTTTTTTCACTCAATCACCTCCAAAGCTAGAGTGTGTACTGATGGTTAGACCTTAGTAAGTTGTCTAAGTCTAGTGTCTAATGTATATTACCATGATAGTCATCATTTCTGAGTCATATGGAAATTCCCCCTTATGATTTTTTAATGTTTTCAGTTAATAAAAAATTTCCCGCAAATGAGATAATTTAATTGTAAATAATGTATAAGTTAATTAAGTGGTACTAGGAGGCATTGTATGCCTTGGGGGTATTCGTTTTCACACTTAGAATACCCACTTTACCTGTGTACTCACTTTGTGAGTGAAAATAGTGATTTTTAATTACTTAAAATCAGTTTTATTCACAAAAAGTCAATAAAAGACAAATAAAAGGCAAAAAATCAGCAAAGGCTTTTTTTTGGGAAACATGTTGGGGACATGTTTTGACTCAACTCACCCTCTCTTGAGTTCACTATGCCTTACTATCACTTGAGAGTGAGTAACTCAGTGAGGTGTCAAGAGGGAGGAGATCCCAAGAGAGGGTGCGCCCCTCTTCTCTTGTGTGGTGCATTCACCAAGGAGGGCTGTCATGTCCCCTCCCTTTTGACCTCATTAGAGGGAGGGCGTATTAGTCTAAGGGGGCTCCCCGTAGGCTATAGCCCAAAGAAAGGGAGCCGTGGGGTTAAAAGAAGCCACCAAGGAGGGAAACGCTTGGTTTAAAGGTGATTTTTGGGCTTAAATAAAGGAAAGACACCTAACTTGAAGAGCAAGTCACCCATAAGGAGGAAATCAAGCTAAGGGAGTCTATATAAAGAAGTGAGAGGCACATTTGGAAGAGCACGATTGGGATTGAGGTGTTTTTCTGTCTTGGACTTGGGAGGCGACTGCCTCAGTCTTTTGAGGGTTGTTTAACCCTATTCTTGCTGAGTTTTGGTGGGCTAGCCTCACCCTAGCTCATCCCTGCTCATCGCTGTAGTAGATGCTCGTTGCTTGAAGGTTCTGTGACAGTAAAGGGCGTATTGGAGGGAGGCTGAGCTGTGTTGCTGGGCAGAGGGGCCTCTTGAAGGTCCGCTACCTCTACTGGGTAGGCTGAAGGTACCCTGGAGCTGCCGCAGGAGGTGGGGAGAACTAAGAAGAGGGGCCGAACACCCTCTCTGCTGAACAAAGGAACCTGCATGTCTACAGCCCAAGGTCATAAGGAACTGGCAAAGGCAGCGACAAGGGTCAAAAGGGGGTGAGCAAACCCTAGTTCGACAATTGGGAAGGCAGATCTGGCACATGAACATCAGTCCCGAGCCACCCTTTTATCTCAGGTTCATTGTTAGGCTTGTAACTGTTAGTAACTCTCAAAATCTGATGTTTGTAGGGTAAACTGCTTAAATGACTGCTGAGAGGTCAAGTCTCGTGTATGGTTATCAAACTCTTGGTTGGAACAACAATCTCTATAAGGGTTTTACCACTGATTGTTATTGCAAACCTGGTATTGGACATTGTTTTTAAATACTGTTTGGATACGGTTTACTGCTGGTTTTGGGGACAATATTTACTGCTGGTTTTATACTGCTACTGTAGGTAATGAACATTGATGGTTTGAATACTGTGTTGGGATACCCTTTACTGCTGATTCAGATACTGTTGATTGCTGTCACTGCTGGTCAGATATTGTATAATTGTTGATGGTGTTATGGTACATAAGCATTGGTTCTGCCCTAGAGTTGGTTGAATACATTTGCTTACTGTTTGTGGGTGAAATTACTTGGTGGAAGACTGCCCAAAGTTGCATGTTTGCGGTTGACCTAAGCCCTTTTCCAAAGCCCTAAAACCCTAGGGATACTACAAGGGCACACATCCCAAGGAGGATCCCACCTCCCTTGGGCCATGTGTCGCCCATCCCATGCTTCTACTACCTCACATGTGGCACATTGCTTGAGTCTTGGGGAGTGGTGTCACTCATCCCCATCCACTTGTCTCACATTCTCCTCAATGTGGTGTTCCCTCCCTCATTGGGATCTTCACCCAATGTGCTATATATGCAAGCTCACTCCTCCATTGTTAGCTACTAGGAGTTTGGCTATTCTTGTTGTAATATTGTTGTACAATCATTTTGCTATTGGAATAAAAAGCTTTGGAGGTCAATGGTGGCTTAGCTAGTGTCTGGACTCTGGATGATTGTCATGTGCATGAATTCTATGAGGTGATATTGTTTCAAGTTCTTGCTTATTTAAATTGTTAAGGTT
This sequence comes from Picea sitchensis, assembly GCA_010110895.2. Taxonomy (NCBI): domain Eukaryota; kingdom Viridiplantae; phylum Streptophyta; class Pinopsida; order Pinales; family Pinaceae; genus Picea; species Picea sitchensis. Next base: position 540,428 of record SNQJ01S0007408.1, on the reverse strand, counting down.
GGCCTTTTTATGGATATTACTATTCATTAGGATAGGATTATTAAGCTTGTTTGCATTTCTAATCCTATTGTTTATCTATATTAGAGATTTAATGTGCATTCCATGTTTTGTTTAACTAATATGCCATTGAGTTTCTCTTGTAGGTGACACCAAAAGTTTAACAATCTTTTGCAAGTTTTGTGAAGCATACAAGATCTCATTATCTTGGAGAATTGGATGAGCTTGTTTGCATCTACCATATTTCCAAGATCTTAAAGACATAAGTCCCTCCTCATTTCACCAAGGAGACTCCATTGCCCAAGGGTTCCAAGCTATCAAGCTTGCTCTTTTTCTCCTTCATAAATCTTAAAGTTCCTTTGGTTTCCCTCATTTGCATGCAAAAAAGTAGATCGAGATTCAATTGAAAAGTTAGATTTAGTTTTACTTTTGCATGCATATAAGTTAGATCTAGATACAAATTTAATATCATTATCTAAAGCTAGATCTATAATAATTATCAATCTTTTAGCAAGTAGTTTTTGTTGGATTTTTCTTATTTACAGAGCATTAGTGTTACTAGTGTCTAGTGTTCTTTTATTTCGTTATCATTAACATATATATATCATGTACCGAGCAGTAGCAACATAAACAAGAGACAAAGAGAACACAAGAGATTTATCCTGGGAAAACCCCAAATGGGGGAAAAACCCAACAACCTTTCTTAGATAGATTCCGTTCACAAAGCAAGTCCAATCAGATAAACCCTAGCACAAGTGCTAGCTCAACCGGAAATACCACCCCAGCTGCAGCAACAACACCATACAAAGGTAGCACACCTCCTTGAGGAGTAGTGGGCAAGAGAGAGATACCAAAAGACTGAACAAGAAGAAACCGAGACATTGCAACAGTTGCATCTCCTTCTCCAAACTTGTGCCTTGCTTTTGTGTAGCTGGGAGAGTGTGAGTGAATGAATAAATGAGCTAAGGCGCCTCCTTATTTATAGTCTTCTTGTCCTTCTAGCTGGGCCAACTTCTCTTCTGGGAAGGTGTCTTTTCATTATACTTTATTCTTCTGGGCTGACTTCTCTTCTAGGGTATTTCAAAATCTGTCCAATGGATCTCTTGCTTCCAGAATCTTCTCCGCATCTAAGAAAGGTCATCTAGGAGGGAAAGATCCTCCTGCAGCTACCAAAACATCAACACTCCCTCTTAGCTAGGGAGGCATCTTTCACGATGTCTTCATCTGGTAGTCCACTGACTACTCTGCAATCTGCTAGCAGGCACACGACTCCTACAATGCTTTCGGTAGCTCGAATCATCAGGCACAGTCTCTATGATCAAACGGTAGCACACACAACTACATCCAAACGATCTGGTAATTTCCATGACAATCAACTAGTATCACACAACTACTACATTGTCATCCAATAGATCACAACTGCTGCCAAGTAGTACACACCTACTGGTCTTCATTATATTGCTTATCATTTCCATTTTAGCACTTGTATCTGCTTTCATTATTGTATATCTTTCATGCAAGTACTTTACATGCTTTGTATATCTTTATAAGCAATTTCATTTATTGTAATATATGCTGCTAGTGTAGATTTATTTATATCTTGCTCTGGTTCTTAATAAACTCCTAGAGTTTATTTTGCACTTAGCTTAGTTCAAGCCTTAGTTATTTTTTAGGGACTACCCCCCTTGGCTTCGCTAGGAGTTGGCCTAGACGTAGGAGTTAAGGATCAGATGACAACACCTTGACTCGGCCTCTAATAGCTCGCTCATTAGAGCCATGTAACTGGAAAATCTCTATGGTGCTCTACTCTCTCTGACAGAAGTCGTAGGAGCACCCACGTACTCCCGAGTCTCTCTCAAGGTCTTCTCTGCCCATCTGGCCTTCCTCTTAGAAGTAGAAGGAGGATCCTGTACTGAAGGAGCCTCGTGCTCCTCATCATGATCTGTAATTTGATCATTTGTGCCTGCACTTGTAACCTGCCCATCCTTAGTGTTCTAAGTCTCTAGCTCCTGATCCCCTGCTGCTGCTGGAATAGTCCCACGAGCCTTCCTCAAGGCTCTTTCCTCCTCGAACTTCACATCCCTCTTGACCACAATCTTCCTCAAGGAAGGAATGTAGATTTTGTATGCCTTGAAAGTCTCACTGTATCCAATGAAGATCCCCTTCTCTGCAGTGGCCTCGAGCTTCATCCTCCTCTCCGAGGGGACATGATAGTAGACTAGGCATCCAGAAATCTTGAAGTGTCCAACCTCTGGCTTCTTCCTTGTGAATGCCTCCTCAGGAGTCTTCCTCCCCAACACCTTGTGAGGACTCCTGTTCTGTATGTATACTACAGTATTACAAGCCTCTGCCCATAGGAATCTAGGCAAATCCTGATCATACAACATAGGCTTTGCAACCCCAACAATGGCCCTGTCCTTCCTTTCCACCACCCCGTTCTGCTATGGGTTGTACAGAACAATCAACTCCCTCTTTATCCCAACACCTGCACATAAATACTTGAAGGCCTTCAAGGTGTACTCGGTTCCATTATCGGATCTCAATGTCCCGATCTTTCTCCCTGTCGGGTTCTCCACAAGAGCTTTGAACTCTTGGAATCGACTGAAGACCTCATCCTTGGTCTTCATGAAATAGATCCAGGTTTTCTTGGAATGATCATCGATGAAGGTGACATAATACTCGTACCCACTCAAGGATGGTGAAGACATGGGCCCACATACGTCTGAGTGAATCAAATCAAGGATGCCTCTTGTCCTATTGTCACTATTTGGGAAAGATGTCTTAGTGTACTTCCCCATAACACATCCCTTGCATACCTCATGATGCTTTGTGTTAAGGTTTGGAAGTGCTGTTACTATCTCCTTGAGCACTTTGAGTACTCCATGATGCATATGTGCTGTTAGGGACCTAACCTCCCTAACCCCTCACGTAGGTAGAATAATATAATTCCATGTAATAAATGCCAATATTAATAAGGTCTAGCAATAAGGAAGAATAAGTCAAATGTTAGAAGACCTAATAGAAGCTTCCGCTTCTAGAAGGATCTTCCTCTAGATTGTTCTTTTGGATGGATAGATTTAGTATAAATAGAAGTAGAGGGTATGGGAAATCTTGTCTTGGATATTATTGTAATAGAGCTCTGCTATGCTGGAGGTTGCCCCCTCGAAGAGGCAAGTGAACATTGCTATCAGTAATCAAAGTGCTCTTTCTGGTGTTATTCTGGTATTATTCTGGTTATATCATTGTTTCTCTACCATTACTAGCTACTTATTTCTGTTCTGCATACTATTTTATATCTGGAATACTACAAGTGGTATCAAAACACCTTCCTCCGCAAAAAATTGTGGGTTAAATTTTTTCAGGGTAGAGACGTATTCTGGTGTCTTAAAGCGACAGAGATCTGTTGTTACGCACATAAACCCGCGGTCAGGGAGTCATACACACAGGAAATACAAGTGGTACTCAAGCACACATTTGTTGGCCACCCTTGTAACCCTTGTTTGTATCCCTTCGAGTGGTAGCGCATCAGACAATACCTATATATGGATCGACCTAGATTTCCTGAAACCCTCCATAGATAAACCGATCGACCGCCTGACTGCTATAGTGCCACCGAGAACAACACTCGGGAAGATACTCTTTAGTACTTGGGTAGTCAGGTAGTACGGCTAAGGGCACGGTCTAGCCTCCTTAGTTGGTGCCCTGAGATATTGGGCCAAGTACTACTGTTGGACCCCGCATGTATATCAGAGAGCTATAGCACAGGGCAAACCCTTGTCTGTAGAAGCCCTGAATATCCTACCCCTGGGGACGGAAACAAAAACAAAACAGAACAGACAAGATCTATTGCCGCGCAACTGCGCCTTCTGCATTTTGGTTGTGAAATTACTACACATTTCTTCCTGTTAAGCATTTGGGCATTTCGCCATTGCAGTATTATTCAGGTCGGAGTATAACTCCGCAGGAGTATAGTGGTCCCGCCGACACACTTATTTGGGACCTATCCCACTGGGTTCCTCTCTTTGCCCCGATTCTAGTGATACCTATCATTTTTTAACATAATTGTTTTTGTGGACCCGACCCTTCTCCGACACCATTATTTGGCCCCTATCCCATTGGATCCTCCTTTTCGTCCTGATCGCAGTGGTACCTATCATTTGATACCCTTCTTCTCTGTGGTCCCACCCACCCCTCTAGACCCCTTTTGTTTCCCCTATACCATTTGCCTGCCCCTTTTTCCAAATGGCTACCACAAGAGCCCAAGAATTCAATTCCTTGATTGCTGACACCCACCAGAACAAGGAAGACATGAAGACTATCACTGCCAACATTAGCTCAATCAATTCGTCTATTGATATCCTCAAGGAACAATGTTCCCACATCGAAGACCTCAAAGACCTCAAATCCACCTTTGAACACTTCATGGGCCACATCCAGAACCCTTCCTCTTCTAAACAACCATCTTATCAGGATGACCATGACTCTTCCCATTACCAAGGTCCTCATACTACCCACTTTTCTCGAGACCTATGCCCTCCCAGAATTGAGGTGAACAAATTTGATGGATCAGATCCTACAGACTGGGTCACCCAAATGGAACATTATTTCTCTTTGCATGGCATTACTGATGATTTAGCCAAGCTTCGTTATGGTGTCCTATATCTGGATCCGGAACGATGGCAATGGTGGCAATGGCGAAAAAAGGCACGCCAAGGGTATGTTGCTTGGACACAGTTTGTGGTCGAACTTTATGACCGCTTTGACTCTGACACCCACCATTTAGGCCGTTTGACCAAGTTAAAGCAGTCTGGGATAGTGGAAGACTTTATTGCCACATTTGAGCACTTGGATTTCAGAACAGAGGGCATGTCAGATGCTTTCTTTAGGGAATGCTTTATCAGTGGCCTCAAAGACGAAATTCGTGCCCATGTTCTCATGGCACGCCCCCAGACTTGGTTGGAACCTACTCAATGAGCCAAGGAAGCCCAACAGATTGTCTCCTCCTAGACCCGCAAACCCTCCTTTCCTCCTCGCCCTAAACCCACCAATTTTGCTCCTCCTGCAGCTCCCCTCAAGATCCAGAAATTAACCAGGGTTGAAATGGCTGAACGTCAACTCAAGGGTCTTTGTTATAATTGTGACGACAAATATTTTCCCGGGCACAAGTGTAAGGAACAAAAGCTTTTTATGGATGTGACTGAGGATCTCTCTGAAGAAGATGTAGTTGTTCCGCCGGTGGAGGAACTACCACCACCATCTGACCTCACCCCACCCTCTGACCCACCCGAAGTTGACCCGGTGATTTCACTTAATGCCCTCACTGGCTTCTCTGCTCCCCAGACTCTCAAATTAATTGGTTACATCAAAAATAGGAAAGTCATCATCCTTGTGGACAGTGGTAGCACCCATAACTTTATTCATTGCCGCATTGCCCAAGAAGTCAATTGTTACATCCGTGTCGTCAATAATTTTCAAATCATGATTGGGAATGGTGGTTCCATGAAATGTGGGGGACGATGTGAAAATGTGCGACTCAAAATTGGTCAGTATCACCTGAAATCCCATATGTTTGCTATAGACATGGGTGGTTGTGACATTGTTCTTGGTGCCGAATGGTTACGCACTCTAGGCCCCATTCTCATGGATTTTAAGGACTTAACCATGCAATTCCAACAGGAGGGACAACAATATAAGTTCCAAGGCATCATAGCAGGCTCCCCTGAGATCATCAGTTCCCATCACATGGAAAAGCTCCTCAAAAATGTCATTCGGGAATTATAGCCCAACTCCACTCCATTCATGCTGTTGAGACACCTTATGTGCATCCTGACCTCCAATCTATCCTCTCCGGCCACCAAGTTGTTTTTACCACCCCCAAAGAACTTCCCCCTTCCCGTGGCGTCCATGATCATTCCATCCCTCTCATCTCGGACAATCTTCCCCCCAATGTTCGGCCTTATCGTCATCCTTTTGCCCAGAAGAATGAAATTGAGAAAATTGTTTATGAATTACTAGAAGCCGGTGTTATATGTCCCAGTACTAGCCCTTATTTTTCCCCTGTGGTCATGGTCCTCAAGAAAGAAGGTACTTGGCGCATGTGTCCTGATTTTCGCGCCCTCAACAAACTCACAATCAAAGACAAATTCCCCATTCCTGTCATTGATGACCTCTTGGATGAATTGAGTGGTGCTCAGTGCTTCACCAAATTGGATCTACGTTCCGGCTACCACCAAATCTGTATGAAAGAAGAAGACATCCCCAAGATTGCATTTCACACTCATGAGGGTCATTATGAATTCTTGGTAATGCCCTTTGGATTGTGTAATGCTCCTTCCAGTTTCCAAAGTCTTATGAATCATGTCTTCCATCCTTTTCTCCGTCATTATGTCTTAGTTTTCTTTGATGATATTCTTATCTATAGTAAAACTTGGTCATCCCATCTCTCCCATGTGAATCAAGTTCTCCATCTACTCTCTAAGCACCAACTTTTCCTCAAACAATCTAAATGTACCTTTGGTGCCTTCGAAGTGGAATTCCTAGGTCATATTGTCAGCAAGGATGGTGTCCGAGTGGATCCTAAGAAAATTGAATCTATGCAAGATTGGCCTCGCCCTAAAACTCTTAAGAGCTTGCATGGTTTTTTGGGTTTAACAGGCTATTATAGGAAGTTTGTTTGGAATTATGAAAAGATTGCAGCTCCTCTCACTTCCCTCCTTAAAAAGAATGCCTTCACTTGGACGTCAGCTGCGGATCATGCCTTCCAAGTCTTAAAAGATGCTATGTGCTCGACCCCTGTCCTAGCACCCCCAGACTTCACAAAGACATTCGTCTTGGAATGTGATGCTTCTGGGAAAGGAATTGGAGCCGTCCTCATGCAAGATGGCAGGCCCTTGGCCTTCACTAGGAAACAACTTTTAGAGCGACATTTGGGCTAATCCATTTATGAAAAGGAAATGTTAGCTATTCTACATGTTGTGGATCTCTGGCGTCCTTATTTATTGGGTCAACGATTCCAAATCAAAACTGATCATCAGAGTCTCAAGTATTTCTTGGAACAACGAATTGTTGATGATTGCAGCTATGTGAGACATTCTCCAGGACACAAACCCGAGAGAGAGCCCCTGAGAGGGGTGTGTGGTTCCCATCTGAGACAGAGCTGGAACGTAGAGATGGCCTCCTCCTTATAGAGAGTTGAGAAGAACTCCAGATGATTCTCCCGTGTAACGTAGTGAGAAAGGAGATCTGCAGAGTTGGACGTGCCTGTGGCTGAGCACAAGGTGAACGTGTGAAATCCCAAAGTGCTGGGTGCATCGTCATGAGAACATAAATGAAGATGATGTATTAGCCTCCTCTGAGCAGAGAGTTGATGAGAAACTCCAGATGACTCTCCTGTGTAATGTAG
>SNQJ01S0007408.1:500638-522946 GCA_010110895.2 Picea sitchensis | reverse complement strand
ATCAAGGGGTAATGAAACTTGCCAAGAATCCAGTCTTCCACGAGCGTACCAAACATGTTGATACACACTGTCACTTCATCAGACAACTTGTAGAAGATGGAACTATTGAGCTACAGTATTGTCCTACAGAGGATCAAACTGCAGACATTTTCACCAAGTCTTTCGGTCCCAAAAAGCATGTAAAATTTCGAAAGAAACTTGGTGTAGTGAGTAGATTGACCATTAAGGGAGGGTGCTAAATTAAATATTAGTTTATAATGGTCAATTAGAAATTAGACTTAGGCATTAATAAAGTCAAAGTGACTTTAAGTTAATTTATTTGCTTTTAGGTCAGATATTTGCTTTTAGGTTATATTTTCACTTTATCCCACATTCATAAAGTGGTTTGACTCTACTTGATTGTAACCTATATAAGAAAGCTATTTGCTCTCTTATTTCATTGATTGAATAAAGACAGATAACCTTATTCAAGTTATCTTGGTTTCTGTGTCTGCTTGATTTCCGTTACATCTTTTTGCTATTTTTGGATATTCTTGGAGGGCACACTTGTGGAGACATTTCTTGCTATTCTTGGATATATATATATATATATATATATATATATTATTTCATGGAGTTTTGGCATGGTCAAAACCCTAATTCGCCCTATATCCTTGGATTTGCTTTGTGGAGATGGTCCACTTGCTATTTTGGGTTTCGACTATGTCTTTTCTTGTGGAGCGTTCCATCCACTTGGCATCTTGCACATTTGTCCATGGAGTTGGTTACTTTGGAATTCAAACACGTGGAGTGGTTGCATGCATGCACACTTTTGAAGGGCACATTTTATGTGGACACTTGGCATTTGATTTGGTTTGATGCTAATATTTGGCGGTGCATCCCCTTCATGAGCATTATTTGGTGTTGTTATCACATGATTTGTACTTGTGCAAAGCCTCCACAAGATACCTGTCTGTGTAACAATTGGAAGTTCCTACCACTGTCACCTAAGTAGATACTTCCCTTGTTTTAGTGATGGAAGAAAGTCCAACACAAGGGAGGCTTCCCTGGTGACCTCAAGGGATCAAGTAGCAAGATTAGCCAAGCCTATAACCCCCTATCTTGGTAACTTACATGTTAGGTCTAGGTCTAGGAAAGGTAAGGAAGAAAATTAGGTAATTGGTTCACATGTACGAGACAATAAACCTAAGTTGCACGAAACGGGGAAACGTTTCTAAGTTTCCGAAACCGGGACGGTACGAAACAGGCCCTCAAAAAATTGAAACATCGGGGGAACGCCGTATATAAAATATATATATATATATATATATATATATATATATATATATATATATATATATATAGTTTTTTTTTAAAATAAAACATTATATTGCAAGAAAAACATAATGATACACATAAATGACATTTTTAGAAGGAAAATCATGTCCATATTAACTCTCATAGATGATCAATATCATTCGTTACATGATGCAAGTAGCAAAATCCAAAATTAGCCTTTATAGATGAGGCTTTATATCCAAAATCAGCCTTTATAAATGAGGTTGTATGTGATGAAAATGAAAGAAAACATGAGGTAAAGGAAACTGCAATTACATATCCTAATACATATCATACTGATCCTCATCCTCATCATAAAAAATAGAACTAGAGCCTCGATGGGAAGTAGAGGCAATTCCACTTCCACTTGCATCATCAGCAATATTAAGAGCACCAAGAGAGAGCTCTAAGTCTGGGTTTTCTGCATCCACATCCCACTCTTTATGAGGTCCACTTGTATATTCTTCACCCTTACGAGACACAAGGAGGAGGTTTGAATGCACATATACAAGATCCTCAGCGTTCTGTGATCCCAACCTGTTGCGCTTCACGGAATGAATGAAACCATAGGTGCTCCAATTCCTTTCTGCTGATGAAGAGTTTGCCACTTGTGATAGAATACGAGTGGAAAGGCTTTGCAAATATACACCATTTGCCCCATGACAAGTCCACCATTTAACCGTGTTCGTGGTGCTTCTCTCCTCCAAAGATGAGATGTCTGCAAAATCCTCTAATCCAACAGCAAAACAAGCAAATTCCTCCCTCACCTCTGTTTGTTGAGAAGATGGAAACAACCTCTGGAAGATTTTTTTCACTCCTGTAGCCACCTCCTAGTCCTTATGTGGGGCCTTCCTCTTCCCATTGCTTTGAGCAATGAACTCCTCATCATAAAATTTGGGATTTAGAGCATGTTCCAAAGTGTGCAATGGAGTGTTAAAGCCATTCCACCTAGTAACAATGATGGACCTCACATGCTCAGCAAAATCAACCTCAACAAAAAGCAGTGTGGGAGCTTCCTGTGTAATAATTTCCACGGTTTTCTCAACCATGGTATCCATGCCATCATAAATCTCTCCCAAGAAAGGTTTGTTCGTGTCTGCATCTCAGAGAAGCTCAAATGCAGGCAATGTAAACTTGAGCAAGAATTCTAACTTGCTCCACCAATCCTCATCAATCAACACCCTTCACACCATACTTCCCCTCTCTGAATCTGCCTGTCTCCACTCAGCCCAAGTCACACCCACCACCATACTCATAAATGCACTTTTGACCTCAATAAGGTGGTGCAACATGATGAAGTTTGAGGCATATCTTGTCTCAACAACTTTGAGCAACTCCAATTTGGAGTATTCTCGATATATTGCTTGAGACTGGTGGTGGTTGGTGATGAATTTAATTATCTCCCTAGCTTGCCTCGTGACCTCCTTAATCCATTCAGTTTTTTCCTCAATCTCTTCTAAAATCAGATTTAAATTATGGACAATGCAAGGAGTCCAAAAAATATGATGATATCTACTCTCAACAATCAAGCCTGCAACTTTGCAAACGGGTGCATTATCTGTGATAACTTGCACCACATTTGCTGGCCCTACTTGTTCAATAGCAAAAATTAAAATATTTGCAATGAATTTGCTATCTTTTACCTCGCTAGAACAATCTTATGCTCTTAAGAACATCGCTCCTGTTGGTGATGATGCAATAACATTGACCAAGGGCCTCCGCTTTGTATCAGTCCATCCATTAGAGATAATGGAAACCCCTGTGTTGGTCCATGAGCTACGAACTGGTTTGAGAATACCATGAATCAATGCCCTCTCTTTATAGAGCAACACTGTTATGAGTTTTTCATAGTTTGGCCCCTTGAAACCTTGAGGAGCCTCGTTAATTGCCTTCACCAAATCCTTCCAATAGGGGGACCGAACCACATTAAATGAGACGCAACATGCAAACATGGCCCTTGCCACTCTTGACTCGGCTTCTTCTCTCTTTTGATTGTTGAACATCTTCATCAATCTACTGTCTGTAGCTGTACCTCGTCCTCCAGGGCCTTTGGATATCTCTTTTTCTACCTCTAGCGCCCTCCTCTTCCTTTCTTCTTGAACAATCCTTGGCTCATTGCTAACACCCAAGGAAGGAGGATGCTTGCTAGTGCTATGCATAGCAATCTTGGCTCTATTATCCTTCATTTTTTGAGCATCTTCATGCTCTTTCTGGAATTTATCCCTCACCTGCAGATCAAGAGTATGTGGACAACCTTCAATACCCTTCCCTTCATGCAAAATGTGAGCCTTGACTCTTGTGTAAGAGCCCTTGAAGGTCTTATCCTTCTTGCATTAATTGCACCTCCATTCCCATGAACCTCCACCAGCACCCATAGGCTTGACCTTGGTAACATGCCTCCAAAGAGGATAGTATTCTTGCTGCCTGCTTACTTGAGCAGCTCTAGGGGCAGATGGAATAACACTTTGAGAAGCCATGAATGCTGCAAAAACAAGAAGAAAATCTGCTCACCAAACAAAACAGAAATTTGCTAATGCTCACCAAGAGAACAAAGAAATTTGCTAAGCAAACATAAAATAAATTTGCTCACCAAATAGAAAAGAAATCTGCTCACTAAAACCCCGCACAATCTCCTTGCTGCTGCTGTAGGAAGCTCCCCTTGCTAATGAAAGTGTGAGGAATGAGTGAACCAAGTGTTTTCTTATAACAAAGGAAGGAGATTTAGGGTTTCTATTAGTTTCTAGAAATTTCTTTTTGAAATGAAAAAAAAGGGAGAAAATCAATTTATTCTCATTGGAGAATTTAGAAAAGGCAAAAAAAAATTTAAAAATGAGTGTTTGGGGGCCGCACAACCCCCTATTTTTTTTTAGGCCTCTAAGACGCCTTAGAACTGTCGAAACTCCAGCTGTAAGGGCTGGTATGGCCGGGAAACGCTGCCGACCGTACCGTACAACGTTTCCAAATCAAGAAACGTCGTACAGTACGATCGACGACATTTGATTTGGAAACGCCGTACGATACGACCGACGACATTTCTCGGTCGTACCGAACCCGTTTCGACGTTTCAGATCGTTTCCGACGCCGAAACAGGGGGGTAAGGGCGTTTCCTGCAACTTAGCAATAAACAATCCAAAACAAAATAGACTATTACCAAGTTATATACCTCATTAATGACCCCTTAGACACTAGATGATCAATAAAATCAATTGCTGTTGCAAAATTACAACAGTAAGACAATGTATAACAATAATTAATATTTTGTAACAACAATAGGAAAAAGTACTCAGAAATACAACAATTGAGCATAAGAATTAAGCCTTCAACAAGTGCAATAACATCCAATTGCTAGACTATGATTTTGAGTGTCTTTAGCCACTATTTCAAGTAAGTATGCAACAATTAAATTAAATCCTAGTGGCTGTAGCAAACATTTGTAACAACAACAATAAATATCATTTGTTTCCTAGGGTTAGAGTTAGTAGAGTTATCCAAATCACTTTGAGAGAGAGAGAGAGAGTGCTAATTCTAAGAATGTTTTCACCACCAAGAGAGTTCTAGACTAGTGCCGTTTACTTTCTAGGGCTATGGAGTCAAGCATGCAACACTTTGAAGAAAGACTTAGATAATCATGAAGAATGAGGTTCAAACCCTAAGGTGCAAAACCTTTTGGGCCTTAGGACTAAAACCTTCAAGAAAGCGATTTCCAGGGTGCAAAGCCTCTTGGGCCCTAGATGTCGTTTGCCCTCTTCTAGATAACCTAGGTCAAGGATCAAAATGACTAAGATAAAAAACCCTAAGGTGCAAAGCCTCTTGGGCCTTAGGCCTTTGAATCCTAGCAAGAGACAAGGTCTCTTAATGCTTTCACCAAAACTTGGACAAACAAAAGTATTGAAGGAGAGAAAGACTTATGTCTCCTTCCTAGGGTTTTACTAGAACAAAGTAACATGCATCAAGATAGCAATTATCGGTTATACCATGAGCAAACTTATCAAATCAGAACAAATTACTTACTTATCCAAGTCGCTATGTCAAGAGAAACCCTAGTTGCAACAAGATATCATCGAAGAAATGAAAAGCATCCACAAACAATCCTCCTCCAAAAGTTGTGCACTAGATCCAAGATGCCAAAGAGAGATAGTGAAACTTTTTAGAGCTCTCACTCACAAGTGTGAGGGAGTTGTGATGATGAATCCAAAGTGCTTCCTCTATATATATGAGGTAATCAAGCACTAATTTGTCCACATAGTTGAGTAAAACAACAACAATTCATGTTACAAGTGGGGCCGACCCCTCAAAGTAGCCTCTATAATGCTAAAACATGCAAATAATAAATCATAAAGTCACACGTATGGTGACATTAAGCCTCCAATGGGCTAGGAGGGCCTCTCCAAGGTCACACATCATCATCTAAGGTGAAAGCCAGGTGGGAGAATGCCATGCCACATCTCAAGTCATCATGTGGTGTCCAAGTGGAAATCAAGCCCCAACATCTCCATCAAACCCTAGAATGACGTCATCGTCAAAAGGGCCCAACGTCCAAGGTGTGAAGGATGGCGTCCATGATGGAGGAGGGTGTACATCATCTCTGCATGCTGTCCAAGCCACACCAAGTGCAACGTCCTCCATCAAGTAGCTTGGTGATGTGTGGGTGGACAATCCCAAGTATGGGCTTCCTACCCATAAGTGTGCCATCATGAGAATATCTGTCAAAATCAAGCCCACTAGTCCATCGTCCAAGGTCTAGAAGGTGTGAGAGCCTGTATCTGAGTGTGTCAAGCCACCATGTGACTCAATGCTCTGCATCACACGTGCCATATCCTGCAATAAAGGCACAACGTCTTGGGTGAAAGCCTGGGGAATCCTTCAAAGTACCATGTCAGGTGCATCTAAATGAAAACAAAGCATGAAATCAAGTAAAGCCAATGTTCATAAGATATACCAGTCCTTAGATCATGCAAAGTAAGCTGTTACTTAAGATATAAGCCACATAAATAGTTCACATCAAGTATCCCCTTCAAATTTGACATTAGCTCAGGACTTTATGTGAGTTGGCAAGTTTCAATATGGGAGGACCTTCTTCAGACCCTATTAAGTGTGCCAACCAAAATAGTGAAAGAAAAGACCCAAGTAGAGGGATATGTCCTGGGGGAAGTAGGAAAGAAAAGAACCCTTCAAGAGTAAGTGTGATAGTGGTACGTGTTGGGCTTACTTCATGGCTCATGGTGTCATTGAATCCATTTCTATGAGCGCCTTTGTGGAGGGTGCACTTGCTCTTGAGTTACCACTTTCTAAGCGCTACATTTTTCCAAACCAATTAATTTCCTTTTTTATTGCCCTTTTATCATATTTGCAAGTCCCGTTTATAAGGTTTCAAGCTATAACATAACTGCTTTAGGACGAGGGCGAACGCAGAAAGGGTAGAGCTCAAGTATGGACTGGCTTTTGAGAGTCCTTTGCTATTATCTCTTTCTTTCTTTAGCATTATTCTTTCTTTATTCTTCTTTTGCTAGCAGTTGCAATCAACCTTTGAGTCTTTAGCCCCTCTTCTCATGGGAGAATGAACCATGAACCATGACCCATTACCGAAGTTTAGTAATAATAATAGTAATAATCCAATTTTAAGGTCACGACCAAGCGAGACACCAAATTGGTGTATGAGACTCCCTTGTTTGTGGGACAAGGGACCCCCTCTGCGCAACAATTTGACTGCCAAAGTCTACGGAGGTATACATACCCTATCCCCCTCTGGATTTGAACTTGTGACCTCTTAGGAGGAAACACATGTTCTTAACCATTAGGCCCACTGAGGCTGGCTCCATGATGGTAAGTGTTAAGTACGGCGTGTTAAGTATAAGACAATTTCAATTTTCCTCCGGGATCAATGAGGGCACCCCCCGCATTTGCTACCCTTGGGTTGGTTGGAAACTTTTATGACATGGTAGTTGGAGGATTATTTCATCGATGAATTCTAACCACCTTGGCACATTCTCCTAGGGTGCACTTCACATGGAGAATATTTTATGAGTTGTTGGGTGGTTGAGGTAGTTACATGGGACATTTTTCTAGGGCACACCTCTCCTAGAAGTTCTCTCATCTTTATTGCATGGATATTTCAGCTACACTTAGCATCTTTTGACCTTCATTGGAGAGCGCCCTCATCTCTTTGACTTGGCATTATATATTATTTTATTTGGGTTGGTTATAGAGGTTATTGTTGGGAGGTGTGTGGCACATGAGGAGGGTTATACATGTGACTTGGCATGGTCTTGTACTTGGTCTCTTTTCTATTTTTGGAGTTTATTCTTGGAGGGCGCACATGTGGAAGGTTTCTTCTTGCTATTTTTGGATATTCTTGGAGGGCACATTTGTGGAGACATTTCTTACTATTCTTGGATATATATATATATTATTTCATGGAGTTTTGGCATGGTCAAAACCCTAATTTGCCCTATATTATTGGATTTTCTTTGTGGAGATGGTCCACTTGCTATTTTGGGTTTTGACTACGTAATTTCTTGTGGAGCATTCCATCCACTTAGCATCTTGCACATTTATCCATGGAGTTGGTTACCTTGGAATTCAAACATGTGGAGTGGTTGCGTGCATGCACACTTTTGGAGGGCACATTCTATGTGGACACTTGGCATTTGATTTGGTTTGATGCTAATATTTGGTGGTGCGTCCCCTTCATGAGCATTATTTGGTGCTGTTATCACATGATTTGTACTTGTGCAAAGCCTCCACAAGATACCTATCTGTGTAACAATTGGAAGTTTCTACCACTGTCAACTAAGTAGATACTTCCCTTGTTTTAGTGATGGAAGAAGGTCCAACACAAGGGAGGCCTCCTTGGTGACCTCAAGGGATCAAGTAGCAAGATTATCCAAGCCTACAACCCCCTATTTTGGTCACTTATATGTTATGTCTAGGTCTAGGATAGGTAAGGAAGAAAATGAGGTAATTGGTTCACCTGTACGAGACAATAAACAATCCAAAGCATAAAATAGACTATTACCAAGTTATATAGCTCATTAATGACCCCTTAGACACTAGAGGATCAATAAAACCAATCGTTGTTGCGAAATTACAACAGTAAGACAATGTATAACAACAATTAATGTTTTGTAACAACAATAGGAAAAAGTACCCATAAATATAGCAATCGGGCATAAGAATTAAGCCTTCAACAAGTGCAATAACATCCAATTGCTAGACTATGATTCCAAGTACCTTCAGCCACTATTTCAAGTAAGTATGGAACAATTAAATTAAACCCTAGTGGCTGTAGAAAAAAATTGTAACAACAACAATAAATATCATTTGTTTGCTAGGGTTAGAGTTAGTAGAGTTAGCCAAATCACTTTGAGAGAGAGAGAGAGAGAGTTAATTCTAAGAATGTTTTAACCACCAAGAGAGTTCTAGACTAGTGTCGTTGACTTTCTAGGGGTATGGAATCAAGCGTGCAACACTTTGAAGAAAGACTTAGATAATCGAGAAGAATGAGGTTCAAACCCTAAGGTGCAAAACCTTTTGGGCCTTAGGACTAAAACCTTCAAGAAAGCGATTTCTAGGGTGGAAAGCCTCTTGTCCCCTAGATGCCGTTTTCCCTCTTCTAGATAACCTAGGTCAAGGATCAAAATGACTAAGATAAAAAACCCTAAGGTGCAAAGCCTCTTGGGCCTTAGGTCTTTGAATCCTAACAAGAGACAAGGACTCTTAATGCTTTCAACAAAACTTGGACAAACAAAGGTATTGAAGGAGAGAAAGACTTATGTCTCCTTCCTAGGGTTTTACTAGAACAAAGTAACATGCAACAAGATAACAATTATCAATTATACCATGAGCAAACTTATCAACCCAGAGAAAATTACTTACTTATTCAAGTCGCTATGTTAAGAGAAACCGTAGTTGCGACAAGATATCATCCAAGAAATGAAAAGCATCCCCAAACAATCCTCCTCCAAAAGTTGCGCACTAGATCCAAGAAGCCAAAGAGGGATAGTGAAACTTTTTAGAGCACTCACTCACAAGTGTGAGGGAGTTGTGATGATGAATCCAATGTGCTTCCTCTATATATATGAGGTAACCAAGCACTAATTTGTCCACATAGTTGAGTAAAACAACAATAATTCATGTTACAAGTGGGGTCGGCCCCTCAAATTAGCCTCTATAATGCTAAAACATGCAAATAATAAATCATAAAGCCACACGTATGGTGACGTTAAGCCTCCAATGGGCTAGCAGGGCCTCTCCAAGGCCATGTGTCATCGTCTAAGGTGCAAGCTAGGTGGGAGAATGCCATGCCACATCTCAAGTCATCATGTGGTGTCCAAGGGGCAATCTAGCCCCAACATCTCCATCAAACCCTAGAATGACGTCATCATCAAAAGGGCCTAGCCTCCAACGTGTGAAGGATGGCATCCATGGTGGAGGAGGGTGTACATCATCTTTGCATGTTGTCCAAGCCACACCAAGTGCAACGTCCTCCATCAAGTAGCTGGGTGATGTGTGGGTGGACAATCCCAAGTATGGGCTTCCTGCCCATAAGTGGGCCATAATGACAATATCTGTCAAAATCAAGCTCACTAGTCCATTGTCCAAGGTCTAGAAGGTGTGAGAGCCTGTATCTGAGTGTGTCAAGCCACTAGGTGACTCAATGCTCTGTATCACACGTGCCATATCCTGCAATAAAGGCACAATGTCCTGGGTGAAAGCCTGGGGCATCCTTCAAAGTATCATGTCAGGTGCATCCAAATCAAAACAAAACATGAAATCAAGTAAAGCAAATGTTTATAAGATATACCAGTCCTTAGATCATGCAAAGTAAGTTGTTACTTAAGATATAAGCCACATAAATAGTTCACATCAAGTATCCCTTTCAAATTTCACATTAGCTCAAGACTTTATGTGAGTTGGCAAGTTTGAATATGGGAGGACCTTCATCAGACCCTATTAAGTGTGCCAACCAAAACAATGAAAGAAAAGACCCAAGTAGAGGGATATGTCCCGGGGGAAGCTGGAAAGAAAAGAACCCTTCAAGAGTAAGTGTGATAGTGGTTTGTGTTGGGATTACTTCATGGCTTATGGTGTCATTGAATCCATTTCTATGAGCCCCTTTGTGGAGGGTGCACTTGCTCTTGAGTTATCACTTTCTAAGCGCTATGTTTTTCCAAATCCCTTAATTTGCCTTTTATCATATTTGCAAGTCCCCTTTATAAGGTTTCAAGCTATAGCATAAGTGTTTAGGACTGGGGTGAACGCGGAAAGGGTAGAGCTCAAGTATGGACTGGCTTTTGAGAGTCCTTTGCTATTATCTCTTTCTTTCTTTAGCATTATTCTTTCTTTATTCTTCTTTCGCTAGCTGTTGCAATCAACCCGTGGGCCTTTAGCCCCTCTTCTCATGAGGGAATGAACCAAGACCCATTACCGAAGTTTAGTAATAATAATAATACTAATCTAATTTTAAGGTCACGACCAAGTTAGACACCAAATCGGTGTATGAGATTCCCTTGTTTGTGGGCCAAGGGACCCCCTCTGCGCAAGAATTTGATTGCTAAATTCTACGAAGGTATACATACCCTATCCCCCTCTGGATTTGAACTTGCGACCTCGTAGGAGGAAACACATGTTCTTAACCATTAGGCCCACTCAGGTTGGTTCCAGGATGGTAAGTGTTAAGTATGCCGTGGAAATAGAACGTTACCCTTGTGAGGGCCCCCCAGTAGCACCCCTTTTCCTTGGGGGTGACAACACGGGACTAGAGCGCAAATGTTGGGCACCAAGGTGAAACAAGGAAACAAACATATCTTCTTGAGCTTATGATCCATTATCCAACTTCAACCAATGATTTCCATTCACATGCCTAGTATATTAAGTACAACAGCCTGTGTGAAAAAAGGACTAACATACCTCATGGTGACGCTGGCTTACCATCTCCCATACAATGTGTGACTAGATGTGATGAGTTTGGCTGATATGAAGTAGAAGAGGTAATCTGAGGGGGAATGCTAGGCTGCCATGGGTGGACATGCTGATCATCATCATCAACGAGATCACTGTTTTCATTGTGGGCCATGAGACATGATCTCCTCTAGTTACCCCTAGGCTTGGGGGGCTAAAAAGTGCATATTACTACCATTTTTGGATGGGGGCGAATTGCCTTGGAGAGGTTATTTTCCACATGTTGTAACATGGTCAACCTTGGATTTAAAAGAGATCTAACTACTCTATCATTATAATATTTGTTTGACTTGTCATGGAGTTAGTTAAAAGATAATAATATTTTATTTTATGAGTGAAGAGACTCACTCTATAAAGATGAGCTCTCTCTCCATTGTAATGGTTGGGAATTTGGGGATTGAGGAGCTCTCCCTTTGGGATTACATTGTACATCATTTGGCAACCTTAATAGAAGATTGGGGGTATTGCATCTATCTTATGTGAGGCTTTATTTATGCAATTCTTTCACACGTTGATTATTTTGTAGGAAAACCTTGTAACTAGTCAGGAAGGCCTTATAGTGGAGCATCTACCATTTGGATAATGTAATGTGAGGATTAAATCCTCCTTATGTTTATTGTTGTTATATCAAACTTGCATCTAACAAATTAGGTTGTCGCCTAAACCAATATAACATCACCTTCATGGCTTTGTTTTAGAGTAGCACTCTTAGCTTCCCAAGGATAATTTTCTGCATCAATTTTCAGCAAGCTAAAGCTGATTTATGGCATGCATAGCAGCTTTTATTTGCCTTACACATTCATGCATTAGCCCTCTTAGATCCATGACTTTTTGACCATGGTTACCAAAGCGTGGAGTGGAGCGGGAGTGTCATTTTCCAAAAATCCTTGGGAATGGGAGTGTCCCAGGAGCATCATTTTCCAAAAATCCTCGGGGGCGAGAGCGTCTCGAGAGCATTTGTTATATATATATATTTATTTATTTATATATATTGTGTTTATATTAAAAAATAACATGCAGAAAGACAAATTAGCTGCAGAATATATGAAACCATGCATATTTGTCCAATAATATAGATAGAAATGGCATCCATAGTACATCAATGATTAATCATTCAAACATCAACCATCTAGATTCTAGCAATTACAAACTTACAAACCAACATACAAATTTTTAAGCCATATAATAGAAAGTAGACCATTAACTTATGGAATGAAATTAGTTTTCCACAATCCAACAACTGTTAACAATAACATGAGTCGACCAAATAGTTATGTTTACAAAATAGACCATCTGCACTGAACTGAAGCATGAAGACCGAAAGGTCCAAAAGAATAAAGTTTAAACTGAGCTAGTTGCTAAATACTATGAATCTATCATCTATAGACTATAACATATAAAGTAATGAAAAGGAGAAACATCAAACAACTATCCCATCCTCCCACCACCATGATTGTTGCATGGGCCTCCTCGTGGTGGTAGTGGAGCTTCCTGAAAAGGACGAAACTGTGCAGAAGTAGATGTAGACGGTCACGACGGAAGTGAAGATAAAGCCCCTAGTGCTGTAGCTGGAGTCCTGGACATGGGGACCATGGAAGTGGTTGGGCGTGGCTTCTCAACATGATTATCATCATCCAAAAGAACATTCTCCAATTGCTCTAATAGCAATACTACATCCTCCCAATTATCCTCCTCTGGATTGTTGTCCAAAAGCTTCAAGTTTTTATCCATCTTTGCCTCCTCACAGTAATGGGACAACAATTGCAAGCTGTAATGAACATAAACCAAGCTCTTTGCCCGGCCTACATTCAACCTGTTTCTTTTGACGCTATGGATGAAACTGTAGGTGCTCCAACAACTCTCTATAGAAGAAGTGTTCACCACCTATGAAAGTACCCGTGTTGCCAAACGTTGCAGCTGTGGGGTAGGATCGCCATGCATGTTCCACCACTCGAGAGAACTCAGATTCCCTCGATCTCTAATTGCATGGTTGGTCCCAAAGGCACCATTGCTAAGGATGTACTGGCTCAATTGTTTTCGTATGTTGTCACACTCCTCATCCGAGACCAATTTGTCTAATGCTTTCATATAACCAACTTGAACCTCTAGATCTTGGTGTGGTTTTTTCTTGGACCCACCACCAAGTGCTGGTGATGAAAGCCATGATACATGATAGTATTTTGGTGTTAGCACATATGCTAAGGAATGTAGTGGAATATTTAGCATTTCCCACCATTTTTCCACCTCTACACGAATATGATTATATAGGTTGACATCTCTAGGCTCAACAATGTCTTTAATCTTCCCCAACATGCTATCCATTTGCTCATACACCTCCCTAATGATTGGCCGATCTGAATTTGCAAACCCGATCATGTGATAAATTGGCTTGGTGAATTGTAAAACATACCGAATCTGTGACCAAAACTGACTATCAAGAACTGTGTTCTTCACTGCATTAGCACCTTCTCTATTTGTGCTCATATCATCTCATGCATCACTCATCACCATATCACCCAAACCTTGTCTCACCTTCAATAGGTGCCTAAAGGTGAGGTAATAGCTAGTAAATATAGTTTTTGCAGTATTAAGTAGCTGCGAACTAGAGTAAGTGCCATAAAAGTAATTGACCCTTGTATGACATGTGACAAATTTGATAAGTTTCTTCCCTCTTTGGTACAAGTCATTAATCCATCCACATTCTCTATGCTTGACAATATCATGCATCAAAAGG
Organism: Picea sitchensis; assembly: GCA_010110895.2. Classification (NCBI taxonomy): domain Eukaryota; kingdom Viridiplantae; phylum Streptophyta; class Pinopsida; order Pinales; family Pinaceae; genus Picea; species Picea sitchensis. The sequence goes on along the minus strand of SNQJ01S0007408.1, from coordinate 508,935 downwards.
TTCAAGGTGTGCACCAAACACCCAGACCAAGAGATGTGTGGATAGTTTCGCTCAATGATTTTATCCACTTCCTTACAATTTGCTGCATTATCAGTGATTACTTGAATCACATTAGAAGGACCAACAACATTAATTGTTTTCAAGAGGAGATCTAAAATGTTTTGAGAAGATGCAATGATTGAAGAGGAGTCATGTGCTACAAGAAACACTGCACTGGTAGCAGAAACACCAAGAACATTGATCAAATGTTGGTTTCTAAGATTTGTCCAACCATCCGATACAATGGACACCCCAAAGTCCCCCCAATCATTTGTAAACCGTGTTAGAGCTCTTTGAATTTTTTCTCTTTCCCTGTCAAGTAACACAATTCTAGCTTTCTCATAGGAGGGGCTCTTGTATCCTTTGGGGGCTTCGTTGATTCCCTTGACAAGATCATGCCAATAGGGGGAGCGAAGCACATTGAATAGGATACCACAAGCATAGAGAAACCAGACCACTTTTGCATCCACCTCATCCCTATCTCCAATATCAAGGAAATCTGCTATTGTTCTTCTAGATCTAGAGGTTCCAGGACCATGAGGAGATGGAGATGTGTTCCCACCAAATTTAGATGAGGCATCGGATTTAAGTTTTTGTTTTTTACCATGCTTTCTTTGTGCAACTTCCTCTATCTTTATGTATTTTTGTCTCTCTTCCTTGGATATCTTAGGGCAAACTGTGATCCTAATGGCCCCCTTCTTGTCATCACTATCCATTACACCATAAAGATGCCTCCTCACACAGGTATATGAATCGGAAAAGGTATTCCGTCATGACAATCACGAGGACAAAAAAATTTAGTGGTTCCACCACCTCTCCCCTCCTCAACTTTTGTCACAAATCTCCACAAGGGTGTTGATGAAGCTTTGGCACCTTCATTGCCCTCTTCACCCTCTTGATCCTCTTCAAACCCTTCACCATCTTCATATTGTGGCTCATCATGAGAATTACCACTATCCTCTTCTTCCCTCTGATGCCTATTCCCCGCCAAGACCATGAGAACCAAAAAAGGAATGATAAACCAAAAGAAGACCATTTTCTTCAAGTTTTAGATGAACAATCTGCAATGAAATGAGGGAGAAGAAGGAATGGGAAAGAGTAGGAGAGGAGAAAAAAACCATAAGCAATGTTAACCCAAGGAAATGAGGGAGTTGGGGTTTGGGCTTACCTCTTTAGCTCTTGAAACTTGAGATAGATGGTTGCCTTTGTTCTCTCCTCCAAGCTCCTCTTTGCTAACTCTTCCAAGCTCTTTTTTGCTCTCTCCTCCAAGCTCTCCTTTGCTTTCTCTTTGTCTCCAAGCTCAAGCAAACATAGATGAAAGAACGAGAATTAAGGGGGAAGAGCTCCTTTATTCTCCTCCTTTCTTTCCCCTAAACCTTAAGCCTAGGGTAGGTCTCACCGCACTCATAAATTATAAAAAAATGAGATATTTTTTTGGTGTGGTGCGGGAGCGTGGCTGTAGCATTGTTAGAGCGTGCTCCCGGATTTGCAAGGAGCGCGACCGTGAGCACCCGAGAACGTGCTCTCGGATTGGCAAGGAGTGCAACCGTGAGCACCCCAGAGCATGCTCCCGGATTGGCAAGGAGCGCGACCGTGAGCACCCCAGAGCGTGCACCCAGATTTTTGGAGCACGCTCCAAGGGTATCTCCCTAGATGCTCCAGCTCGGAGCAAGCTCCGAAGCTTTAGAGCCGAGGGGGGGGGGGGGGGGTGCGCGGCGCTCCTGGTAACATAGTTTTTAAATTTTGACTTCATTTTGCCCAAGATATGGATTGGCACTTGGTCCTAGGGTTTCTACCTTCATACTTCTTTCTCACACCACTCATTTATTCCACTTTTACTACAACCACACGTTTTGCTTAGGTTTACTCTTCACGAAATCACCATTGAGCCTTCACTCTATAGCCTTAGCAATCCTATCTTTAGGGAAGCGCCCCTTGGGTTGGAGAAGAGCCAACTGAAAGTGTGAGGAAGAGCTGCTGTGGTGACAGTGGGTAGCCTTCCTGGGTGCACAAAACTAGCCCCTTGATTCTTAGGACTTTACATCATACAGGGGTGCCAGATTTTGTTGTAACAAGCCCAACCCAACAGTCTGCTCTTATAATGGAAGCAAAACTCTCGATATAAATTTGGAAATCTGGATTTAATCGGCATGAACAATAGTAAATTTAACAGCAGTAACAATATTAAATCAGCACTAACAACAGCAATTTTACTACTAACAGCAGAAGGTTCAATCATTCAACAGTAATCATCAGTAGTTTGACAGCAGATTTTTAGGAAGCCATAACAGCAGTTTTTCAGAGTTAAATATTCATGACAGCAGCTAAATACCAGAGATGTAGCACAGAGAACCCATAAAAATCATATAAGCCAGTAAATTAGTAAATATAACTGGAACTTTTCTGAGGTGTATGGTTGGCAACTCAGGCCCAGATTATCTAAAGCAGTATGGACGCTGCTCTTCGCCCAGCTTAGTGCCCTAAGCAATTCTTGCAAAACTCAAAAACCTACTTTGGTCTTCTTGCACATGGCTATAAATAGGCAAATGGATATAAGAAATCACCGATACAAAGTCTTTTGTATGGCTCTAAACCAGTGGCCATAACCACTGACTTGTTCAACAAGGTTTATCAGCAAAATCTAATATTCGGTACTAAGTGGTGGTTGGGGGTACGTGGCCCCAGTTTGGTGGTAATTTTTTATGGTTAAGTGAACAGAATTCCATTAAAAAAGAGAATTCTGCAAGAATGTCTCACTCATGCCGATATGCTATTCAGAGATAAGGTTTGATACAATAATTGACCCTTGACTAGCTTTACTAAAAGATTGCTATCTAAATGTAATATCTAAATGACTTATTTACTGAAAGTGAGTCAAATGCCACAACTGATGCAACATTTGGGTTCCAGCTTGGCCACTTTTCAGTCCTCATTGATGGACAGCTTTTTCCTTTTTCCCCAATCAAAGAGTCGTATGGTCCCAAGAGCGGCCCCCTTTTTTTGTTTAAATTTTAATTGAACCTTTTGTAGAAAATTTTGAAATGCTATGAAAGCGTGTGGAAATTTCTGGAAATTTGAAATTCAGAAATTTCACCTCTATCCTAAAAGTTTCCTGGATCTTAACCTTGTGAATTTTCATCCTTGGGGCTGTTATGAAATACAAAACAAAACAGCAGTGGCAGTGGACAATATTTCAATTCTTAACAACCTCAAATCTCTAGGCAATTCAAGAGAAAAGATACCAAAGTGTTCCGATCAGTTTGGCCCTCTAGGGCAATCTTATCATGCATAAACCAGGTCTGAAAACTCTTATTTACAGCAGTAAAAGAGCCCTCATCTTCTTCAATCACTGTTAAATCAGTTAACATAATTGCCCTTGACTTATGTCGAATCAGCAAGACATATATAGCTGGAAGTTACAAACCATGAAGAACATAGATGGCTGAAAATCAAATCTGCAATTTACACAAATATTGGACAGCTGAAAACTTCATTAATATGCATAAGATGAAGTTTATGTATGTACCATAGCTTTATCACAAGGTTAGTACAATCCACTAGCTCTCCAAAACCCTAGCTAGGGAAAACAATGAAAAACCCTAGCTCAAACAAGGAGATCAAACAAGCATGAATCACTCAAGCAAGTCCTCCAAGGCAAAACGTCTCCTCCTCTTCTTCTTCATCAAGTACAACCTAGGGTTTCATCTCAAAACCTAATCTCCAAATCTCCAAGGGATGCAACCCTATGTTGAAATATTGTAGCTTGGACATGTGTTCTTGCTTTGGCGAGGTGTCACACAAGCAAGAGACACTAGGATCATTGTTTCTCCAAGCCATGCAAATTTTTCCTAAGTCTAACTTAGGAAAATGAGATTAATTAATTTGATTAATGATCATTTAAATATTTCCCAAGTTGAAACTTGGGAAATGTCAATTATTAATCATTATTAGTTAACTCTCTGTGAGAAGCTTCTTTTGGACTCATTCAAAAGTCAAAGTGAGTTTCAGATTAGGTTGTAGCCATCGATTTGACATGTTGGGGATCTAATCTCCACCGTTGAATCAACTAGCCAGAGATTTATAAGCAGAGGGGGTGGCTTGAGGTGAGACACACTTGTGAAGTTGACACTGAGGGTTTTCAACTGCAGATCGAAGTTGAGGAGCATTCTTGGAAGAGTCCAAGGGCCGTAAGGGAGATAGGAACACTGCCAGTGTTCATCTTTAGTATAGCCATGAGCCAGATCAGTGAGAGGGGCCGAGTCCCTTCGATCTAGGGCTGTGAGGGCTAGATTTGCTGTAGAGGCCGCGTAAGGGTGTTAAGGGGCCGGGTTTGGGGTCGTGTTGGTGTCAAGAGGGAGTGAGGGCTAGGCCATAGCCTCTCCTATCCAAATCGTGCCTGTCCGTGGGGCTGCGGGTCATTTCGTGGAGGCCGTGAGCACCTACAACCACATATATAGCCGCTGGTTATGCAGACAATAGAGCGGTGAGGTTTAGGCCGAGACTCATAGAGCTATATGCTCAAATCCAAGCAAATATTTGTGGTGGATGAAGTTGCTAGGTTTTGCACTGTTGTATTTAATTTTCCGGATTTGCAAAGTTGAAGTAATAAAACCCTCGTTTGCTAGTTTTCCTCAGAGTTGGGGTTTCCAGGGTATTTCTGGTGTTCAAAATTTGTGTGATTGGTTTCTATATTTTTTGTTGTGCATTGCAAGGTTATTTTGCTCAGTAATATTTCTGTTTCATAAATCAGATTTAGAATTTGTTGTTGTTCTTGATTTGGGTATAAAATTTATTGGAATCGGTTATTAGTTTGCTGGGCATAAAGAAAAATAGCATGGTATCAGAGCTTTGCCTCTAAGAAGGAAGCCAAGGGTTTACACATGTGTTTTTCAGCCAACAATAATCTTTAGATCCAAGTGGTTGTGATGGGAGGGTTTCGAAGATGTCAATCTCAGGTATCAGATTTGAGGACAGGTTAGATGGAGCATCTAACTTTGGCATTTGGAAGGAGCGTATATTGTTGTCATTAGAGGAGTATGGGCTCAAAGAATTTGCACTTCAAACAGTTGCAGTTCCAATTGATGCACACCAAGTTGATGCTCACAAGAAGAATGATGCCAAGGCAAGGCGTATCATCTTGGATGGGGTTAAGGACCACGTAGTCCCTCACCTTTCAGGATTGGATACTACCAGGAAGATGTGGGAAGCCATTATCAAACTGTACTAGAATTCAAACCTCAACAGAAATATGGTTCCAAAGGAGAAGCTCCTGAATACCAAAATGATGAAGGGGGAAAGTGTATCCTCCTACCTCACCAAACTCAGGCAAATGAAGGATGAATTAACAACTGTTGGAGAGAGTGTGGATGGCACTGAACTTGTGAGGATAGCCTTGAATGGCTTCTCCAAGTCATGGGATGTCTTTGTGAGAGGCATTGTTACCAGGGAACACACTCCAGACTTGGATCGATTGTGGGATGACTTCATGCAAGAGGAGTTGAGGTTAACATCTCTCAGTAGCAACAACAATCATCATAAGGGTGAGGAAGAAGAGAATATTGCTCTTGCAGGAAAGGGCGAAGCTAAAACTAAGAAAGGCTCAGGAAGTGGGCAGACCTCCAAAGGAGAGAAGAAACGTGCCATGAGCAAAGTCAAATGTTTTGCTTGTCACAAAACAGGTCATTATGCCATTCAATGTCCTAACAAGAAGAAGGATAAGAAGAAGTCTCAGATTGCAACTTCAACAGACATTGCCGAGTTTTCTTCCATATTTGATGAGGATTTCTCACTCATCGCTTGCCTCTCTAGCTCAAGCACAAAATTCATAAGGGTGTGGTATATTGATAGTGGTGTGTCATATCATATGACAAGAGTTAGAGAACACTTCTCCAGTTTCATAGAGGAGGAGATGGACTTCGATATACAGATGGGGAACAAGTCCAAATGCACTCTAGTTGGACGAGGGATTGTTACCTTTTAGAGGGAGTCAGGCAAGACATTCAATTTTACAAATGTGTTGTTCGTACGAGGGATGACAAAGAACCTGATATCAGTTTCGGTGCTTCAGGACAAGGGATATGATGTGTCTTTCAGAGGAGAGAAAGTGTATATTCAACCCAGGGGGTCGAAGCAGGCCAAGATGATAGGGATTAGGTCATGCAAGTTATACAGGTTGCAGTTTGAGTCACCTCAGGCATTGATATGCAACACCAAGGATATGGGAGAATTATGGCATAGAAGGATGGTTCATTTACACCATGGGGCATGTTGCCATCCTTATACACACTTGCTAACGTGAGCTAAGTCTAACTCACTTAGTGTGTCCTCGGAGACACAATGTCTAGGTTCCAAATCCACACTGTCACCTTGACTGGAACCTCTTCCTTCTAGGCTTACTCCTAGGGAAGCCAAGGGGGGTTGTCCCTAGTTACTAAGTTAATTTTAAAGTTAATGTTCTAGGAGTTAGTTTCAATTTGTTATGGGTCAAAGGGGAGAACTAGCCTAATATGTTCAAGCAACAATGCAAGTGCAAATCCATTCTAAATGAAAGTCAACCCTTTCCCTAAGTCAACTAAGACTAGTGCCTAAGGTTGGGCAATGGGGTCGACTACTGTTTGAGGGTGGTTCGTTACAATAAGTTTACAAAATGAATTAAGTTAAGCTACCCACAAACCCAAAGTTATATTACTTACAAAAGAATATTAAGTGTTACAGTAATTACACCATTCACAAAGATACAACAATATACAAAGATACAAAGTAAGTGTTCAACAATTTGCCAAGCATACCCCAATAACACTTACTCTATTGGACTGCCTTCACTGGCTACAATCACAAAAGCACTCAAGAATCAAAGAAAGTGATGCCTCCCCAAGTGGGATACTCAACACTTCTTGATTCACACCACAACAATCAATAAGATATTCAATGTTATAGCCCAAATATTCACTTAGACAAAAGAAGCATTAACCATCAAGTTGCAATAAAGATTTAAACAATAAGATATTATCACCAATGATGTGTTCCTATCAATACATCTAATTCCCCCACATACAAAGGTGATCTATGCAACTAGGTGTTTAGAGAGTTGCTTAAAGATTGGTTAAATTTTATTTCCCTTCCCCCTAAACTAGATGTGTGCTTCAAACTTCCTCCTCCCTTGGCCAAATGACTGCCCGATGCTCAAGATAGTAAGGCCAATGAGGCCTTACCCTAGCTTCCAAGGTCAGCCCTGACAATAAGAGTTCTCCCCAACGAAATCACGAGACGGTCCCCTGCCACTTCCCCCTGGGTGTCCCTCAAACCCGTTTTAGATGGTGGAGATGGCTGAATGAAGCCCTTAAAAATGTTTCTAAGTGTTATTATGACCCACGGGTGGGTCTTTAGATGTGTTGGGTGAATTTTAGACAAGTTTTAGGCACTTAAAATTGAGCGTTTAAGGGTATGGCCGAAACTACAAATGCTCCAAAAAGTGTGTTTAACAGCTTGAAAATAAAAGCATTCACCACATAAACTTATATGAAAATGATACCAAAGATATATCAATTAACCATGAACCATTTCACATAAGAAATTGCAAGTTTAAGTGTGAGATATTAGGCAAGAACAACTTGCTGCAATAACAGAAAATTAAACTTGCTAGAAAAGAAAATTTAAGTTATGTGTATGAGCAAATAACCATGAAGCAAGATAACTTAAACTTTAATGAGTGCTTTAGAGAGTAGATCTGAAAATGAAATGACTTAACATGTAAGATGATACCACAAGAGATAAAAGAACATTAAGCCATCACATCACATCAACATTATTTAACTTAGGATTTAAAATCTACCATCAACCATGTAGGTGAAAGTGTTAAATCATATGAAAGATGTGAGCATGAGAAAGTAAAGATTTAACAAGTTAAACTTAAAATTTTAAACCAAGAGACTAGATCACATATGCTAGAATGTAAGCAAGCTAAATGACTTATGTTACTAAAGATCTAGCATTTAGAAGATGTTATAAATCATTCAACCATTAAACATGAGATTATGAACATATGAACTTGAAAAAGGAAACTATGTGTGATTACTAGACTAGATGATTAACCATTAAGCATAAATTACCACAAGAGTATTAGTTCCCTTTAAGCCAAGGCGATTTTGGGGATGACTCCCCCAAGGTGTCGGCAAGTGAGATTAATACTACTAAGATATAACTGCACAGGAAAGCAGGGCGTTTAGTCTTATGTCCTCGAAGATACAAGGATTAGACAG
>SNQJ01S0007408.1:461510-500628 GCA_010110895.2 Picea sitchensis | reverse complement strand
AACCAGAATACTCAAAGCTATCTTACCCAAGCAAAATACTTCAACTCAAGATCTATTTCCAACAACACAAAAACAATAAGCAAACAATATCACCTCATGTGTATGGAGCAAAAAGAATACTCAAAGATGCACCAATGATCCTCGAAATCTTTTTCTCATTACCAAAAATGTGAGAGTGTTGTAGCCACTAGTTGCTACTAGACTCCCAAAGAGCAATGAATGGATGGCAAAATGGCAAGAGCAAGAAGATGGAAGTGAGAAATTTTAGCATAATAACTTTAGCACAAAGATTGGTAAGTAAAAGAGGTGAGGAAGGCTTCTTTTTATACCCCTAGAGGCTAAGAGAAGTGACTTGGATGAGTGCCAAGTGTTGGTTTGAGAGCTAGAGAGCAAATCTCTAGAAGAGGGGCGCCCCACTTAGGGTTTGAAACATGGATTGGAGAGTGGGTGAGGTGTAGGCTATGGATAGGTTAGATAACTATCCAAGGGGGGCGCACTAGGTAAAAGAGGAGGGCCCAAATGCTATTTTGGGAAGGATGGGTTAGGTTTTGAGTTAGGGGAGTGGGTTATCACCAAAAGGGGCGCTAGGTAGAAGAGGGCGTAAGCTTTAGGGAGAGTTAGGTTAGGTTTAGAGTTAGGTTTTTGGTAGTTTAGGGTTTTGGAGTGTCTAGAGGGGGCACACCTCATGTGAGAGGGGCCCACTCCAAGTTTCTAGGCAAGAAACAAGGATTTGGTTAGTGGTGGGTCATTTTTCCCCTTAGGGCAAGGTTTAGAAAGGTGAAAAAGTGAGTAAAGAGGTTGAATTAAGTTGGGAAAAGGTTAGGATGGGTTTGGGTAGGTTAGGAGGGTCTAACTTGTTCATTGCCACCTTAACATCCACTCACTAACTCAAAATTACAATGATTTTTGACATTTGACTAATGTCACCTTAGCAATTAAAATTGCTGTTTTGACTAAGACTGACTCTGAGTGGACTAAGACATAGTAAACTTAGTCCGACTGAGCTGAAACTTGGTCTATGGGTGTAGGGGGTACTATTCCATTTCTTTTGAGCACAAATACCCCTATCAAAATCCCAAAGATCCAGTTTTTACAACATTAGCTCAAAAAATAATTAATTAATTAAAGTATTAAAAATTTAATTAATTAAAAAAAACCTATCTAGACTTGACGAAATTCCGCGAAACTTTCTGCACTGTCTGGCATGGTCATTTACAACATTCCTAAACAAAGGCTACCAAAAAAATGGGACCATTAGAGCGCCTTTCCCCACTTTGGAGGAATTATTGCATGTGAGGAGGGAAAAACTCAAGGGAAGTCGGCCAGGCCCTAAAGCCCGGTCGACAACCTGAGGATAAAAAACCCTCGGTGAAAGGAACTCCCCTAATGGAAACACCCAAGGTGCCTGACCTAACTATGATCCATGCAGACTTATTACATTATTAACCCACGCAAGGGTGCGGAAATTTCGTTTACAAAATTTTGTGCTGGGGTATTTGATACCCAAGTAGAACCAACACTGTCTTCATCAAATATGCATCTGGTGATGCATCTTCACGGCACGTGAGTTGACCCCTAGCTGAATAGGCGGTCAACAGGGCACTTAACATTCTCAAGGAGATAGATAGTAACTGGCCTTCCAGAGTTGAGCACTGAGCACAGTGATGTGTGTAAAGGGTGTGCCTTGGGAAAGTATGCCAAGACAGTTTTTCCAAGCAGTGACAGTAGATCGAAGGGCGTATTGGATTTGGTGCACTCAAATGTATGTGGGCCTATGTCTTCAGCATCCTCGAAAGGATGTGAGTACTTTGTCACATTCATAGATGATTTCTCCAGGAAAACCTGCATCTACTTCATGAAGGCCAAAGATGAGGTTTTCAATTGCTTGCAAGAGTTTAAGGCTCTTGTGGAGAATGCGACAGCAAGGAAGATAAAGGTTCTCAAATTAGACAATGGAGGTAAGTACATAGGGAAAGTCTTCAAGGAGTTCTATGCATGAGTAAGGATCAAGAAGGAATTGACAGTTCCCTACAACCCTCAGCAGATCGGGATGACGGAACGGAAGAACAGGGCCATTGTTGGTGTTGCTAGAGCGATGTTATATGACTAGGATCTACCCAAGTTCTTATGGGTAGAGGCATGCAGTACTGTGGTATACATACAAAACATGAGTCCTCATAAGGTGTTGGGGAGATTGACTCCTGAAGAGGCATTTACAGGTAAGAAGCCGAAAGTTGGTCACTTCAGGATTTTCGACTGCCTATTCTATTGTCATGTTCCCTCATATAAGAGGACGAAGCTCGATTTTATAGTTGAGAAGGGGATCTTTGTTGGCTATAGCGAAACTTCGAAAGCATATCGGATCTAGGTTCCAACATTAAATAAGACAATGGCCAGAAGGGATGTCAGATTCAAGGAGGAGAAGGATTTCAAGAAGTCTTATGATGTGCCAGCAGCAGCAGGGGATCAAGAGTTGGTAGCTCCAAAGGAGGAACAAGAGTCACAGGGATAGGTACAGGTACATGGACTAGTACTCAGACAATGAAGCAGGATGAGGAGCAGGAAGCTCCACCCACCGAGATTGGACCTTCTACTGCAGGGAGGAAGAGGAGTCGAGAGGTTTCTCAAACTTTACGAGATGCTCAGGAGTTTGTGGGTGCTCCTAGGACGAGTGTCAGACAGAACGGGCCACCACAACGATACTCAGGGTATATGGCGTTGATGAGTGATCTCATTGACAGGGAGCCTTCCCATTTTTCTAGTTTTCAGGAGGCATCAGAGAAGCAGGTTTGGCAAGATGCCATGGTGGAGGAGCATGCCTCCATCATGAAGAATGATGTTTGGGAGGTGGTGCCAAGACAAGAGGGCAAGTCAGTGGCTGGGTCTCGCTGGATCTATAAGATCAAGCAAGCTGCGGATGGCGACATTGAGAAATTCAAAGCCAAGTTTGTGGCTAAGGGGTTCTCTCAGAAAGAGGGAGTTGATTATGATGAGACGTTTGCCTCGGTAGCCAGATATACTTCCATCAGGGCCGTGATCTCATTAGTAGCAAAAATGGGTTGGCTGATTCATCAGATGAACGTCATGACGACTTTTCTCAATGGAGTTATTGAGGAGGAAGTGTATATAGAACAACCAGAGGGTTTTGAGGTATATGGGCGGGAGTCCCATTTATGCAGATTGAAGAGAGCACTGTATGGGCTCAAGCATGCACCCAAAGCGTGGTATGAGCGCATTGATAGTTACTTGCAAGGCATGGGCTTCGTGAAGAGTGATGCAGACTCAAATCTATATTATATCATGATAGGTGGAGAGCTGCTCATTCATTCTCGTGTTATATGTGGACGATCTATTTCGGACAGGTTTGCAGAGGCTTATTGTAGATTGTAAGAGGGATCTTGCTTCTGAGTTTGATATGAAGGATTTGGGGTTGATGCACTATTTTCTTTGATTGGAGGTGTGGAAGCGAGATGGCAATGGATAGAAAAAACACTTCAGGGTGTTGTTTTAGCTTGGGATCGAGGGTTGTCTCTTGGTTTAGCAGGAAGCAAAAGTCTGTTGCATTGAGTTTTGTGGAAGCAGAATACATGGCAGCGAGCATGGCAGCATGTGAGGCTATATGGCTTCAGAAGCTGCTAGTGGCATTGTTTGGCTAGGAGCTAGAGCCAACCATCATACACTGTGCATAAAACACTTTGAGAATCCAGTATTTCATGATAGGTCGAAGCACATCGATATCAGGTATCACTTCATTCAAGACTGTGTGCAAAGGGGTGTAGTCCAGTTACAGTATGTACCTACAGATGAGCAGGTGGCAGATATTCTCACCAAGGCCTTAATGAAAGGCAAGTTTGTCTTCTTCAGGGATAAGATGGGAATAGTGGAGAACATGTTCCTCGCTAAGCGGGAGTGTTGAAATATTGTAGCTTGGACATGTGTTCTTGCTTTGGCGAGGTGTCACACAAGCAAGAGACACTAGGATTATTGTTTCTCCAAGCCATGCAAATTTTTCTTAAGTCTAACTTAGGAAAATGAGATTAATTAATTTGATTAATGATCATTTAAATATTTCCCAAGTTGAAACTTAGGAAATGTCAATTATTAATCATTATTAGTTAACTCTATGTGAGAAGCTTCTTTTGGACTCATTCAAAATTCAAAGTGAGTTTCAGATTAGATCGTATCCATCGATTTGACATGTTGGGGATCTAATCTCCACCGTTGAATCAACTAGCCAGAGATTTATAAGCAGAGGGGGTGGCTTGAGGTGAGACACACTTGTGAAGTTGACACTGAGGGTTTTCAGCTGTAGATCGAAGTTGAGGAGCATTCTTGGAAGAGTTCAGTGGCTGTAAGGGAGATAGGAAGATTGCTAGTCTTCATCTTCAGCATAACTGTGAGCCAGATCTATGAGAGAGGGGTCAAGTCCCTTCGATCTAGGGCTGAGGGCCGGATTTGTTGCAGAGGCTGCGTAAGGGTGTTAAGGGGATGAATTTGGGGTCGTGTTGGTGCCAAGAGGGAGTGAGGGCTATGTCGTAGCCTCTCCTATCCAAACCACGCCTGTCTGTGGGGGCCGCGGGTCAATTCGTGGAGGCCGTGAGCACCTACAACCACATATACAATCGTTGGTTATGCAGACAACAGAGCTGTGAGGTTTAGGCCGAGACTAAGAGAGTTATAAGCTTAGATCCAAGCAAATATTTGTGGTGGATGAAGTTGCCAGGTTTGGCATTGTTGTATTTAATTTTCTGGATTTGCAGAGCTGAAATAATAAAACCCTTGTTTGTTGGTTTTCCCCTGAGTTGGGATTTCAGGGTATTTTTGGTGTTCAAAATTTGGGTGATTGGTTTCTATATTTTCCGCTGTACATTGCAAGGTTATTTTGCTTAGTAATATTTCTGTTTCATAAATCAGATTTAGAATTTGTTGTTGTTCTTGATATGGGTATAAAATTTATTGGAATCAGTTATTAGTTTGCTAGGCATAAAGAAAAATAACACCCTAACCCTAGATTTCAAGATGCTTCAAGAAGAATAAGAAACCCTAGTGACTCTAAGAGAAAGTACAAATGAAGATATAAGAGAGAGAAGAGTGATCATCACCAACGTCTTCTTCACAAGAGTAAACCCTAGTATCTCACAAGGATGAAGCTCCAAATGTAGATGTCCTTTCTAGACTTCATAACTGCTCCTAGGGATTCCTCATGAACCCTAGCGATTTTCTCCAAGAAGACAAGTACAAAGAAAAGAGTACAATGATGATATGAATGATGAATATAAGTAAAGGAATCTCTCCTTCCTCTATATATATGGGAGGTAAGGGAGGCCAACAATACAATGTGGGTCAATGCCCTTACAAGCAAACCTACAATAACACATGTAGGCTCACACAAGTGGAATGCTACACTCCAAGGGTACACATGTCAAGCTCCAAGGTGATGTCGTACACAATAAGGACTCCAAGATGATGTAGTTACACAAGGTGTGTCCACACTCCTTTGCCACAAGCCTATACAAACTCCATTGCTCCTCCTAAGCTATGTACTCCACTGGGTCCACTTCCCCTGCATGAACACTATTGCAACCTAGGCATCCTCAAGCCAACTCTAAGCCTCCATACAAGAATCCAAGCTACCTTAAGCTGTATAGGGCCCAATGCCCTCCTCTAGGATGTATAATGCTCCTCCTCCTAACTAGGCCGTTCTTCAAGCAAGTGAACCTTTCCATGTGGCCATCATGAATGATGTCCCCTATGTTGTCAAGAGAAATCCGATGCCCAAGGGAAGAATACCATGCAAGCACCCAACTGAGATCAAGCAACCACTGAGTAAGCTATCTCCAATGTGCAAATCCATCACGGATCATCTCCCATGTGCAAAACCATCATAGACCTCCAAACCTCATGAAGGACCCCCAAACATGGTGTAAACACTTTTGGGGTAATCGAAAGCTAACACCTTTATCAGGGGGCTGTTAGAGTGGTAATTACTCAATAAATGTTGTTAAGGGGTCATTAATACTTTGTCAAATTATATATTATATATGTGACCAATGTAATGATAAACATCGAGGTGAGAGGATAGACGGTTAAACCACCTATCCAACTAGGGGTGCTATAAATAAGTTATGTATGATGAACTATAAGTGTGTGGGGGATGTAACATGGCAACCTTATTAATCAAATATTTCTTTTACTTTCTCTTTCCACCTTCTATGCATCCTATTTTCCTACTTGGTACTAGAGTGACACCCTTGGAACCTGTGTGAAAGAAAATAGTACATCTACGACCATGTAATCAACAAAAAGAAGATTCTGTAAAAAAGGAGGCAAGTCTTATAAAAATCATCATTTGAATATGAATGTTTTTAAGACATTAGACATTGTTACATTTTATAAAGTAGTAAAAGTATGTGAAAAGCAAGAGTTTTCTAGAAAGAAATGAGCAACAGTGACTGAAGTTTGTCGAAAGAAGTGAACAACAAGGGCATGGCCACAGTGACCACGACCGGCATACCACATTGCTGAGATTGACAATGCCATATGCAGTGCAATGCCATAACAGTGTCTATATACCCAGAATCCCTTTATTGTTGAAGCATAAATCTGTGAGTAGGTTCAACCACTTCTACTGTGATCTATGAATGTATGCTGGAGATGACAAGATTGTGTCCATCGTTGTCGGAGTCTGAGAGAAAAGTTCTGCACCGCACGATGGAATGAAAAGGGAGGCAATTTATCTTCAACTTCAGATAATTTATGAAATCTTATAATCTGGGTTTGTATATAATATTGGAAGAGGTTTTATGAAGTTGAAATATTTTTCCAGTTTAAAGTGAAAGTGTTGGAAGGATGTCGCCGGTACCCACAAATGCATATAGCAGCAAGGGCTTCAATGGAGGTGTGAATATGACGTTGGCAATCTAATGTTATTATGCAATGAGAGTGCACAACAACCCAACAAACAAGAGCGTGTATGCGTTGGTAGAATAGATGCTCACAAAAAATGAGACCTGTGATAGATGATGCTCAAGAGTTACAACATCATATCAAGAGTATAGCTAGAAGCAGAATGTTTTGCTTGTGTGAATGGGAGCATTGTGTCAAATTTTCAAACACATATGATACTCAGGCCAATGGCGAAAATCTAATGTTCTAACAAGAAGTCTCGGCATAATTAGAAGATGCTCTTGTGCATGAAGGTATGAAGAAACCACCAAATTCTCTAACAGTGCATGGATGACAAAGACGATTTTCTTTGTAGAAGGTCATGCTCAGATTTGATGCAAGAAATCCCAGGGTTTTGTCCCAAATGTTGGTTGTAGATAGTGAAGTCACATGGAACCATAATAAAGGGAGTTGAAAAGATTCCCACACTGGAACATGGCTAGAAAAATATTGTCGCTCACTCCAGGCAATGAAATGCTAGAGTAAACAACAGATGTAAATGCCATGGAAAGAAACGCTTAGATGAATGCAAGGCAGACATGCCCACAATAGACATTGCAAAATGTTAGTGCATAGAAGTAGTGATTTGCAGACAAACATTAGGGGTAGACAAGGATAAATTCTTTATTGTTGTATTAGCATACTTACAAGGGTGTTAATTGTTTTTGCAGTAATATTGAAATCAATGATTTGGCATGTCACAATTTTTTTAAGATGAAATGGTTATTTTTGCCCCCCAGCACAGTATTTTTAAACTAGACTGAATTTTGTTCCAGAAGACAAGTTTCCTGTTATAAAATAGATGCCCAACATTTGACAAAAACAATTTGAGTATTTAATTCTTAAAACTGTTATTTTATAGAGAGTTTGCCCCGGAAGATGGTAAACAAAATGTTTACCCAGTAAAAGAAAATGAGAGAAAGGCTGTATTCTTGATTGGGTACTTCATAGGCAAGTCTCCAGGTAGGGGTATCCTCAATATGGATGATTGTCCAGGTGAATTGCACCTTCAACATCAATATGAGGGTGATGGCAACCTGTTGGAGTGCCATGGGGGAGAGGCAGTTGCTGTTGAATTTAAGATACATCATGTATCCAGTTGTCCCTTCTAGAGAATTGACAAACACCACGACTAGTTTGCTAAGTGACTTAGTGGATGGGAGCTGGCCCATATGCGTTCTTCACATCAACAAATTTTGTAAAATTCTTGAACAATAAAATTTTGAACTTTTTTATTGCAGAGTGGGGGGGGGTGGTAAAATCTAGGTAAAAATTTAGAAGTGTTATTTAAGGGGTATTATAGGTAAAAATTTAGAAGTGTTATTTAAGGGGTATTATAGGTAAAAATTTAAAAGTGTTATTTTGTGTTCTTTGAGTGATAACACTCAGTAAGTGCTGTTTAGAAGTCATTAATACTTTGTCATATTATATGTTGAATATGTGACGAATGTAATGATAAATGTTGAGGTTAGAGGTTAGGTGGTTAAAGCATCTAACCAACTAGGGGTGCTGTAAATAAGTTATGTATGATGATCCAAAGATGTATGGGAGATGAAATGGTGAAACTTTATTAATAAAATATTTCTTTTATTTTCTCTCTCCACCTTTTGTGCACCCTATTTTTCTACACTTCAAAGCAAGCTTCTCTGAAGTTGGTTTCTTTGGTGATCCTATTTTCTTTTTCACTATTCGACTTGTCATAAGGGACCGATTCCCTTTTATTTTCTAAATGATCCTCAATTTTTATCAGCTGATCACCCCTAGGGGCACTACCTAGTGAAGAGATTGGTTACTGCAAGGACATCTCCTCCACATTGATTGTTGTGTTAGGAGCATCACCAGTTTGATATGAAGATGGAACCAGGTCATTTGTAGAGATAGGTGGCCCTGAATCAACTTGATTTGAGATGCGTTCCACCCAATATTAATTGGTCACCGAGTCCTCCCTCTAGGTCAACTTTCTATTTCTTTGCTTTTTTGCATGAGAAGCATTTCCCTTCAGACAGGAAGAAGCCGAGTTTCCATACTCGAAGTAGACCCTGCAACAGAAAGTAACGTGTTCATGTCCAAGACATGTGTCCAACTGCAGTCCTGACTCCTCACACTCCATGGACCATAACGATATTTTTCGGGAAGACCCTTTCTTGAATCAACATTTGTTGATGTTTTAGTAGCATCGGACATGTACTTCCACGTCGGTTTGTGTCAACACGTGGAAGTCGTCATTATTACCTCCCAGAACCTTAGGAGATTCACTTAATTAAGTGATTAATAAAGTGAATGTACTTTTGTAATAAAGTGAGTTTAATTTAATTAAATGCCTAAGTATTTGGCATTAGTAATTAAATTAAGTCCTAGCCGTTAGATCTAAAGTGAAGATGAGATTTAATCTCAACCCTTGATCACTTTGGAGATCTAGGGTTTTGGATTTAGGATAAACTCAAGGTTATAAAAGGCAGCCTATGTGAGAGGATGAGACACAATAGATACACACAATGTGAGAGAGTGAACTCTCATTGATTGGGTGGAGAAGGACATTCATCCAAGTGTGTAGGGCAGGGGCCGAACAAAGGGGCAACAAAGGAGATGGCAATCAACCAGCAAGATCGAAGGACTAATCTTGAGGTTTGTAGGGCTTGGCTATCTGCTGTTTTGTATTCCTCAGGTGTGCCATTATCCTAGGAAGGGAGCCCAGATTAATAATAATAAATCTCACATAAATGGTTTTCCCTTCGGGGTTTTTCTAGAGGTTTTTACCCAAATATCTTGTTTAATGTGATTGGTTTCAGTTTTATGCTTCTGCTAATTTATTTGGTTAAACCTAGTTGTGCATTTAATAAATAAAGTGCATTTAATAAATAAAGTGATTTTATTTGGATCCAAGTGTCGGGTGCTAGGTTCAAAAAATTAACATGGTATCAGAGCTTAGGTTCTGAAGAGAAGGAACCAGATTTGCATAGATCTTTTATTTGCAGAGCAATTTTTTTTTTAATATTTTTGTAGGATTTGCAGGGATAATTAGAAATTAAAAAAAGGAAGTATCATACGATAGTCGTACAGTGCCGTACGGGCCGTACGTCTGCAGGTGAGACACTGGGTGATCAGGTGAAGATGTGGGCTGCTGGAGCGACGATCGACACAAGGAAATTAGCGTGAGATTGCTGAAGATGGTGAGCTATGGAGTCCGACTCGTGCACTGGTGTGTGGAGCAGCAGACAGGCGGTGTGCGAGGGGTTTGTATCTGTTGGGAATTGCAGCAGGAAAGACCAGCTGCCAAGCAGCGGGTCGGGCGACGAGATTTGGAGGTAGGTGACAGTGGACAAAAGACAGCCGCACGACAAACAATAGCTAGCCGACCGATGTAGTGGTGGTTGGGAATGTGGGTTGGGCTAGGTAGCTGCCAACGTCGGCAGATGGAGAATCTGGCGGCTGGGCACACGTGGAGAGGAGAATCGCCTGCAGCTAGTCGTAGAGAGACAACTGTCGTTTGGGTCGTGGAATAGGTCGCCGACCAACACAACCACAGTCCAGTCAGCCAGGGAGAAACTGACAAAGTAGCATGGCTGTACACAGCCCTAGGCAACAGGCAGAGTCGTCGGGCAACCCAGAAAACAACCGAGTAGCGCCCAAAAGGGCTTGGGTAGCAGTCAAGCAGACCACAGAAGTACTTGGGCAACAACATAAGGCTGCAGGTAGGGGTCTGGGCAACGGACAACAAAATCTTGGCAGCGGGTATCGGGTCCTGGGTAGGGATCCGGTCAGCCAGTATTTTTTTTTTTTCAGTTTTCGTGTCTAGGGGACTAGGCACATTTTTCAGTGTTGTGATCAGATCTTGGAGATGGCAAGCGACCAGGTTGAGGTATGAGGACTGGTTGGAGGGTGCCACTAACTTTCTTTCGTGGAAAGAGAGGATCATGTTTCTCTTGAGGAAGAAATGACTATGGAGTCATGCAGAGATTGCAGTGACCGCACTAACAGATCCTACAGAGCTGGCCAAGCATGAGGCAAGGGAGGCCAAAGCAATGTGGATGATCTTAGATTCGGTGAGGGATCATCTTATACCTCACCTATTTGAGAAAAAGTCAGCTAATGCGATGTTCTCGACTCTGACAAATCTGTTTCAGAGTAATAACGAGAACTGAAAGATGGTATTGAGGGATCGACTCAGGAACGCCAAGATGTCCAAGAATGACTCAGTGACCAACTATCTCACTAGGATCACTCAGGTTTGTGATCAGCTAGGGGCAGTTGGTGAGATAGTGACAAATGTGGAGTTAGTGAGGGTGGCCTTGAATGGTTTCACCAAGCCTTGGACTTCATTCATCGAAGACATTTGTGCTCGAGAGAAGCTTCTAGACTTCAGGCGATTATGAGATGATTGCATCCAGGAGGAGACTCGTCAAGAGGCTCTGGGAGGCCCGCAGGAGGATGGTGATGTGGAGAACCTTGCACTTGCTAGTCAAGCAAAGAAGGGCAAGGGGAAGGTCAGGATGAACACAGGTGGGGATTCATCTTCACAAGCTGGCACAGGGAAGGACCTAAGTAAGGTCAATTGTTTTCACTGTCATAAGAAGGGACACTATGCTTCACAGTGTCCGAAGAGGAAGAAGGGTGGAAATAGGATGCAACCAGAGGTAGTTGCGTCGGCTAAGGCTCAAGCGGATGAGTTTGCCAAGAAATTTGAACAGACATAGTTCTTACTTGTTTCCCAGACTTCCTTGGGCACCATATTAGCTGGTGCATGGTTAATAGATAGTGGGGCCACATGTCATATGATAGGAGCACAAGAGTTGTTTGAGAACTTCATAGAGTCAAACTCAGTCGTGCATGTGAAACTTGGTATGGGCACCAAGCATGCAGTAAAGGGATCTGGGATAGTGCCATTCCAGATGGAGTCGGGAAGCGTGTTTAGAGTGATGGATGTGTTATGGGTGCCAGAACTTACGAGGAGTGTGCTCTCAGTCTCAACGATTGAGACGAAGGGATTTGACGCACTATTCCAGGATGGACAAGCACTGATCAAGCCCAGAGGATCTAGCTTAGACACAACAACTGTTCTCGGAGTTAGAGAGAGAAACTTATACAGGCTAAAGGGCCAGCCTATGCGAGCAATGGAAAGCAACAGAGTGACAGAGGACAAGGAGCAGGTAGCTCCAAAGGTTGAGCAGCTCAAAGGGAGTCAACCTTTAGGTTCATGTGGGAAGGAGTAGCCTTCCAAGTCTGTCAAGAGGGAGTCATGGTGCGAGATGACCATGCAGGATGCTCAGGAGTAGGGGGCTTCTAGGAGCATGATCAAAGGCAGGTCTTCGACGAAGGGTCTGAGCGAGATGGCAGGGATAGCTTTCGTTTAAGAGGGAGCAATCAATCAGGTGGATTGGAGAGCAACCATGGTAGCAGATCTGATAGCGAGATAGAGCCAACTCCGGGTGGTAGAAGTACCTTCCTTGCTAAGAGGGAGTGTTGATGTTTTAGTAGCACCGGACAAGTACTTCCACGTCGGTTTGTGTCAACACGTGGGAGTCGTCATTATTACCTCTCAGAACCTTAGGAGATTCACTTTATTAAGTGATTAATAAAGTGAATGTACTTTTGTAATAAAGTGAGATTAATTTAATTAAATGCCTAGGTATTTGGCATTAGTAATTAAATTAAGTCCTAGCCATTAGATCTAAAGTGAAGGTGAGATTTAATCTCATCCCTTGATCACTTTGGAGATCTAGGGTTTTGGATTTAGGGTAAACTCAAGGTTATAAAAGGCAGCCTATGTGAGAGGATGAGACACAATAGAAACACACAGAGTGAGACAGTGAGCTCTCATTGGTTGGGTGGAGAAGGACATTCATCCAAGTGTGTAAGGCGGGGGTCGAGGAAAGGAGCATCCAAGTGTGTAAGGCAGGGGTCGAGGAAAGGAGCAAAGGGGCAACAAGGGAGATAACAACCAACCAACAAGATCAAAGGACTGATCTTGAGGTTTGTAGGGCTTGGTTATCTGCTGTTTTGTATTCCTTAGGTGGGCCATTATCCTAGGAAGGGAGCCCAGATTAATAATAATAAATCTCGCAGAACTGGTTTTCCCTTCAGGGCTATTCCAGGGGTATTTACCCAGATATCTTGTGCAATGTGATTGGTTTCAGTTTTATGCTTCCACTGATTTATTTGTTTAAAACCTAGCTGTGCATTTAATAAATAAAGTGATTTTATTTGGATCTAAGTGCTGGGTGCTAGGTTTAAAAAATTAACAACATTAATACAAATTTGAGCAGAGGTAGAGGCTAACAAATCTGCAGTCTTTGGAGATGGTAACAAACTTACCTAAGGCATTACCAAGGGTTGTGAGAGATTGTTCATTCCAATATTCAAGAGATAAGTGGCGTATTCTCACCTAGATCTGAACTTAATATAGCAATTATGTATGCAGATTAAAGCTGGGTTCTCAAAGCCTCATAAAGAGGCCAACTCTGCCCATAAACCAGGGGCCTTTTGTAAGATTTCCAAGTGGATTTGTGTGGAAAGCTTAGAGTTTTTAGTTTTCTGGTTGATGCGTTTTGTCAACAGTTCGCACCAGTAGCCTTCTTAGGCTTATGCTGGGGTTTAGTTTTGAGTTTTATGGCATAACATAGTTTGCATGACAAGAAATGATCTCTAACACAATGAAGCAATTAGAAATGACAAGAAGAAATAGCCACAAACTCAGATCTGGTTTTATTTATTAAATAGCTGACCTCATTACAATAGAAGAGCAGATCTGGAAATATATAGAAGAATAGAATATGTGTCTGATAGCACCTCCAAAATACAATAGAAAATAGTGAGTTTGGCTCCCAAAAACCTCCAGAAGCTGCATGCAAGGGCTCTACAAGATCAATCTCTTTCCCTTCCTCTAAACTGATATCTTCTCTAGCTGAGTTGCGCCCTCACTGGCTGTAGCGGCCCATAGAAATTCAATCTCTTCAGATCTGGCCTCCAAACCCCAAGATAATGCTGATCTCCTGTAGGAAAGAGTATGGCTGGCTCATAAGGTGAATCTTCCCTGCTAAAGATGGCAGATCTGTCCACCAAGCAACAGATCTCTAGCTCCAAGTGCGCCCTCCTTCAGAAAATATGCCCAGCTCTAATAAAAATAGACAGGGAAGAGAGAAACCCCAAAGAATGCAAAGAAAGGTCGCTCTAGGTATGGAAAATCCATGCAGGTCAGGATCTCTTCAAGATCCCACCTCTAGAACCCAAATCGAACCTCCTTAGATTGGACAGTGCGCCCTTCCTGCAAAAACCCCTCCAACAGTGCGCCCTTCTTCCCGGATGATAACCGAAATGGATCTGGATTCTGTACTGAATAGAATGGTGAGGGTGGAATCTTTCACCACCTTGGCCAAGCTTGGACCAGGAAAGGAGGGATCTTTCACCTCCGTGCTGATTTCTAGGGTTTGTCTAGTCAAAACCTTCAAAACACTCAAGCTGCCAGGGCTCAAAGTTGCAAGTGAAAAATGATCAAGAATGAGGAAGTGTGGCGCCCTCATCCTCTTTTACACTCCAGTTTCTAATTCCTCACTTAAATTATTAATTGGCTTTCTAAAGTCTTTTCTTCGATTATCTCATATTAGCCATTTAACTTATATTTCCTTATTTGCCAGTGTCACTTTTTCCTAATTTGATTTTAGCATCCTTAGTGACATATTTTGGCCCTCCTAGTCCCCTTTTAGATGAGACTATAGCCTAGGGGGAACAACTAGGCTACTAAGTCTTCAAGTACCTTGATCATATGGAAGGGGCTGTAATGTTCCCAAGCCATTATGTCAGGAATATCACGGTTTTGGGTGTCTTTTTAAAACTTTTACTTGGTTGTGGCATTTCGTCAAACACTTTGCTGATCTACTTGTTTACATGTGTTTACTTGCAGGATGGCCTCTTGATTTCGGCCTTAGGGTTTTAGTTGATGATTTAGATGTTTGTTGCAGCAATAAACAAGATGTAATCATGGAACATACCTCAACCATATGCAATATGATAGACAAGCCAAAACATCTCAGATCTGATTTTATTCATGAAATAGAAGAACTTGCTACAATGTAGATGCCGATCTGGAAAGCTCAACAGATGGATCCAATAACATAATAGGAGCTGCTACAAAATGCTCCAATAGAAGACCACAAGCCTCCAATGGCTGAATACTCAATGAAGACCAATGCAAGAGTAGATCTGGGTCGTATGAGTGCCAAACCCCCAAGCTGGAAGATGCCACGCTCTAGTAGAAGACTGAAACCCTCAATAATTCGGCCCTCCTGTCAAAGACCTCCAAATGCTACGCTGAAGATGCCGAACTGTAGATCGGGATGAGTAGAATCCCCTCCTGAAATCTCAAACCGAAATACCAAGTGAAACTCCTCCAAGTGCTAAATCCTCCAAGTGAGCTGCGCCCTCTTGAAACTGTCAAACCCTACAATTTCGGCCCTGATGAAGGAGGCCTCCAAATGCTCTGAAACTCCCCAGGAATATAGATCGGGACACTGCAAGTCACTAGGTGATGTCTCAGGGTTAGATCTGAAGTGTAACCCCTCCAAACTGACTAGATCTGAATCTCATAAATGCCCTCCTTCTCTCCAATTCGTCCCAATGCTCTAGGAAATCCTCTGTACCATAGAACCCTCTTAAAAAGCACTAGAAATGATGGTGAAGACCCTGCAAGGAGAACCCAGATGCTCAAATCTCCAAAATCCCGTCTCCTTGGCTAGATTGAACCCTTCCTCAATGAATGGTGCGCCCCCCTTGCTGGAAACCCCCAATGGTGCGCCCTCTCTTCTTCATGTACTTGTTGCTGGTGTAAATCCCTCCTGCAACTGTGTAGATCTGAGTAGAATGGTGTGGGAGAGTATTGCATCTCTGAGACCAAGCTTGGGACAAGCTAGGTGGAATCTTTCACCACCGAATCGTCCTCTAGGGTTTGTTAAGTCAAAACTCTCAAAACCCCCAAGAGATGGGCCCTCTAGCTAGAAGCCAGATATCAAAATGATAGACATACATGAATGAATCAATAGAGGCCCTTGCCTTTCCTTTATACTTCCTGCTCACCTTCTCCCTCCAAAGTGACTTTCATTTTATTAATATTTAATTAATTAATTAAATCACTTTAATTAATTAATTCACCTTTTTACCTCTGAAAAGTGCCTTATCTCTCCTTGTGGCTTCCTTGGCCACTGAAAGTCACTTCTAGCCATCCCATCCTGTAGTGTTGCTCCCCTCGATTCCAATGAGCTATTACACTGAGAGGTTCCTCCAAGTAATGTGCCCAAAATGACCTCTTTAGTGAATTTAATTGACTTATAGCTCAAAATACTCAAAATCATGGAAATTGTCGGAATGCAATGAAACCAAGGCCAACCTGTGCAGAATGGGTCATAATGATGAAATGGGATGAGCGATGAAAGATGGACCCCAAAATGCCTCTCAATAATCCCTGTACTCACTATAGCATGCATCTGGCTACTCTGGTCATCATAAACCTCTGCAATGGAATGATGTCCCAAAGTGGGGACATTACAGTCCTCCTTGCTAGAAATTTGCTTGTCCTCAAGCAATAACCAAATCCCTCCAAGTAAAATACCAGGATCCCATGTCCACCTGTGGGATACACTGTAGAACCCATCCAAGGATGAACAATCATACGCTCTACCCCCTGGGTTCCATATCAAGTCATGAACTGCTAGCCCCTGGGAAGCATAATCCTGAAATATACCAACTCCATGAGTCTCCTGCACATGACACATGGCCTCATCCCAGAATGAGTCCATCCTCCAAGCTACTATCAAGATCAACACGACCTCCATTAACTGCACATGCTGATGCCAGAGTGAGGTACTGCAAGACCTCCGTGGGACACCCTCCCGCGATGTGTTCCCCTCAACACTGAGGCTCAATGGAAAGTCAGAACAACTTTCCCCTGTAAAGGTCCACTCGCCTCTGTCCATTAGTGAAATGCTCAATCCTGCAATCCCTGGGTCCCATGCTAACCTCTGTCGAAGATCAACATGCTGGCCTTGCACTACTTTGACTATGACTGTCTGCCACCTGCATACATACTGGATCCTCATGCTGAAATACCTGTGACCATTGGACCTGCTGTCCAGCAACTGCATCTGTAAGAACACCTCTGTGAAAATACTCATGTCAGGTGGTCTCGGCCTAGCCAATCCCCATGTCCTCGGCCACTGTCTATCTCTCCCCATGCTGCTGCCCATGATAAAAGTGTCGGGAAAGGGTAACAGAGACATCTGTAGATGACTGTAGGGCTGAAAAATACCACCTACTTCGGTCAATCCCAAGGACTCGACCAAGAGCACGTCTACCTGTACCCCTGATAACTGCTTGCCTGTAGCCATCGCTAAACCCCAATCATTAGGTACAACCAGAAGTAACTACTCCAACTGTTGGTAAACCAATCTCCATCTCCCATCACCCACGCAACTGCTGAAAAGGTGAAGGTGAGATCTCATAACCATATGCTGCTGCAAAGGAATGACATCTGCATGCTCCCCTAAGTGTGTCTCCTCCTTGCAATCCAATACATCCGTTCAAGGCTGACTGCATATCTCGGCATGTCGCTGTAAACTATCACTCATCACTGTATGCCCATGCGTACTCATGTCGTCTCCTGTATACCTTTGCTGCATCATAGATCCTGGGCGTACTACTGGATCAACCTCTACATGGAGGTCAACCGCTCTCTGAACACAAATGGTAGTGTCCTCCATCAACTGGTGCCCCTTTGCTAGATCATTAGCATCCTCTAGCAACGCCACTGAATGACATATCTGAGTATCCACTAATACAGATGAAGTGGACTTCTAACAAATCTCCTCAAGAGGCTCACCTGATCTAGACTCTGATTCTTGAAGCGCTGTCTGTGTGCCTCTCAAGAATCCTCGAGTGCTCTCCAACTCCTGAGTAAGTCTGTCCACCTCTAACTCCTGCTCCCTTAGAGCCTCACGATACATCTCCCCAATCCTCAATAGGTAATCCCTGTCAGTCAACAACTGCTGGTAGTCGGTCCTCATCACAGATACTCCTTCCCTGAGAGTATGAAAATCATTCATGGCAAATCTCTCATTTGAACTACCATGTGCCACTGATGCTCTCCAGTAGTAATCTGCCATCAATGCATGCATGTCATCACTGCGCCTGGTGGCTGCCATGATCATATCCTCACTGACTCTCAACTGTGCTGCTAAGTGGTGTGACTCCTGATCATAGTGATGCTGAGGTGCCACCTCATATCCCTCATTGCTGGTGTCAGTCCTACTAGTGTCAACTCTAGAATCCCCAAAACGACTCTCTGCATAAGATAACGTGCTGAACTGTCCACTGTCTACTGTGCTGCTGGGTCCTCCTGTATGCCACTGCACCCCATCACTAGATGCTATCTCCCTCTGAATCACACTGTACCCTGTATGGGCAGCCGTATCCTCCTGTGAACTCAACCTGCTACTATCATCTGTGCTTGGATCCCATATAGATGTATCCAAACACGTGCTATGGTCATCCTGACTGTTAAAGAGTGCATCCTCATCAATGCAGGCCGATCCTGGAAGTAAGTGCTCCATCAACCTGTCAGCGTCCACAATCTGCTCAACTAATGGAGGCTCCAAAAACTGACTCAATCTCTTCATTCCGATCTGTATGTGTGAGGTCAACTGTCTGTATGTCCTGTATCTCCTCCTGGATCGGTGGGTCTACATGTCTGTGGTGTGCATCCCTCACACAAGGCTCCTCAATCATATCTGACATGCCACTGATCTCCTCATGGGATGTGGCTATCAGGGGTGTCTGGAAGGGTGACATATGTGTCACGGCCATCATATGAAGCTCATCATCTCTAGGTGACTCCTCACTAGTGTCACCACTCTGCTGAGGTGTAAGGTCATCAATGGTATGTGATATGTCTGCTGAGACACTGGTGCTATCGTCTTGTCCACTCGACTGTCTATCCACTACACAAGGGTCACTATCCTCCTCAAGCGTGCTAGAATCATCATCCTATGTGCAAGAGTCACTATCACTCGCCTCTGTGCAAGAATCACTATCATCATCGGTCTGCTCCAGATAAGCATCTATCGCTCCATCCTCACACACCTCATCATCACTGTCATAGTGCACCTCAATAATATGCTTCTTGCCCTTACCCCTACACCTATGATCTGGTTCCCAAGGCACCTTGCAACTATAGCAAAGTTGCGTGCACCTAATGGGTGTAGGGTTCATCTGTATCTCCCTCTTAATGGCTCTGTTTCTCTCTGTTCTGTCAGCCCAATCTCTGACCACATCTTTGCTCCACGTAGGGTTGTTTATAGACAAATACTGTTGGAATGTTACTTCAGCCCCAAATCTCTCACTAAGGGTGTAGTATTTCCATTCACAACGTACAGTCTCTCTAGCAAGGTCCCTAATATCCATCTCTTCTTATGGAAGACCCCTCAGGCTAGCAGGGGTTTAAGCTCTGATACCATTGTAATGTTCCCAAGCCATTATGTCAGGAACATCACGATTTTGGGTGTCTTTTTAAAACTTTTACTTGGTTGTGGCATTTCGTCAAACACTTTGCTGATGTACTTGTTTACATGTGTTTACTTGCAGGATGGCCTCTTGATTCGGCCTTAGGGTTTTAGTTGATGATTTAGATGTGTGTTGCAGCAATAAACAAGATGTAATCATGGAACATACCTCAGCCATATGCAATATGATAGACAAGCCAAAACATCTTAGATCTGATTTTATTCATGAAATAGAAGAACCTGCTACAATGTAGATGCCGATCTGGAAAGCTCAACAGATGGATCCAATAATATAATAGGCGCTGCTACAAAATGCTCCAGTAGAAAACCACAAGCCTCCAAAGGTTGAATACTCAATGAAGACCAATGCAAGAGTAGATCCGGGCTGTATGAGTGCCAAACCCCCAAGCTGGAAGATGCCACGCTCTAGTAGAAGATTGAAACCCTCAATAATTCGGCCCTCCTGTCAAAGACCTCCAAATGCTATGCTGAAGATGCCGAACTGTAGATCGGGATGAGTAGAATCCCCTCCTGAAATCTCAAACCGAAATACCAAGGGAAACTCCTCCAAGTGCTAAATCCTCCAAGTGAGCTGCGCCCTCCTGAAACTGTCAAACCCTACAATTTCGGCCCTGATGAAGGAGGCCTCCAAATGCTCTGAAACTCCCCAGGAATATAGATCGGGACACTGCAAGTCACTAGGTGAAGTCTCAGGGTTAGATCTGAAGTGTAACCCCTCTAAACTGACTAGATCTGAATCTCAGAAATGCCCTCCTCTCCAATTCGTCCCAATGCTCTAGGAAATCATCTGTACCATAAAACCCTCTCAAAAAGCACTAGAAATGATTGTGAAGACCCTGCAAGGAGAACCCAGATGCTCAAATTTCCAAAATCCCGTCTCCTTGGCTAGATCGAACCCTTCCTCAATGAATGGTGCGCCCCCCTTGCTGGAAACCCCCAATGGCGCGCCCTCTCTTCTTCCTGTACCTGTTGCTGGTGTAGATCCCTCCTGCAACTGTGTAGATCTGAGTAGAATGGTGTGGGAGAGTATTGCATCCCCGAGACCAAGCTTGGGACAAGCTAGGTGGAATCTTTCACCACCGAATCGTCCTCTAGGGTTTGTTAAGTCAAAACCCTCAAAACCCCCCCAAGAGATGGGCCCTCTAGCTAGAAGCCAGATATCAAAATGATAGACATACATGAATGAGTCAATAGAGGCCCTTGCCTTTCCTTTATACTTCCTGCTCACCTTCTCCCTCCAAAGTGACTTTCATTTTATTAATATTTAATTAATTAATTAAATCACTTTAATTAATTAATTAACCTTTTTACCTCTGAAAAGCGCCTTATTTCTCCTTGTGGTTTCCTTGGCCACTGAAAGTCACTTCTAGCCATGCCATCTTGTAGTGTTGCTCCCCCCGATTCCAATGAGCTATTACACTGAGAGGTTCCTCCAAGTAATGTGCCCAAAATGACCTCTTCAGTGAATTTAATTGATTTATAGCTCAAAATACTCAAAATCATGGAAATCGTTGGAATGCAGCGAAACCAAGGCCAACCTGTGCGGAATGGGTCATAATGATGAAATGGGATGAACGATGCAAGCTGGACCCCAAAATGCCTCTCAATAATCCCTGTACTCGCTATAGCATGCATCTGGCTACTTTGGTCATCATAAACCTTTGCAATGGAATGATGTCCCAAAGTGGGGACATTATAGGATCTTACACCTTTGCTGAAGGCTAACGCTTTTTCAAGCACAAAGATCAATTCTTGAATACAAAATCCCTTGGCAGAAGGGTGGATCACTACTGTATCCTCCAACAAAGAGCCCCAGGATTTGGAAATCTAGGCCTGGAGATCTTTTAGTTTTGGCCATACTATGTTAAATATGCAGATCAACCCATGGGCCTTATAGTAATCTTCTTCCTCGTTGATCCAGGAGGGTTCAAGCTTCAGAACCATCATTGAGGTCATCTCCTTGATGCAGAAAGACGGGATGGAGGGATTCCCCGAGAGGAGTGAATCTTCAAAGGAGACAATCTTCCTTGGGTGTGCCCCTCCAATAATAATAACCTTCGAGGCTGAAAAGATCTGAGGTGGAGTCTGCAGAGCAAGGATTCCAGCGAAGAGAAGAAGGCAGATTCACTGCCTGGAGCAAGGGCAGCATGATGGCTTGGGAAAAGCCCCGGCTGCAATCAGAGAGATCTGCTTCGACCCCATAGAGATTCCAGTTATTTGGTCGCTATTCTAACAAGGCTATCCTATTTTAAGGCTTCCATCCAGCCTCTAAATCCTCCTTAATCTATGCCTAGCCCATCTAACAAAAAACTGTGCTTCTTTGTGCCATTTTATTGTTGCTGGGCATGACAATGGCATTTCTTCTATGCTGGAAATGGTGCACATTCTTTAGGTATTATAACAAAATGCTCAAGTGCTTGTCATATGAATGCAAGTTCGCCAAAATGTGTTAGCTGTGAATCGTGATGATAAAGCAATAGAGAACATTTATCTCAAAAAATTGGCCTGCAAAACATAGCAGAAGATGCTAAATCAAGATTGGGCTGTGCTTTAATGGGAAATGGCCATCCTAGAAACTAACAAAAATGAAAGAAACAATTAGATAAGCACACACAATGATCCCCATCTGAAGTGGCTCACTGAGTAACCTTGTTTAGGATTATGTTATAGACCAACTGAATTACATTTTGCAGGTTTCCATAAGTTCTCCAATGTCCAAGAAGTTACATTTTGCAATTGCCTCTCAAACTACAGACAAATCGCTTTACAACTATTTGAAGAGACTTTTTTCCTTAATTTTAATTTTGATTTTTTTTCCATCTATAAAGTGTGTAAACATGTGGAGCTAAAAAATGGTGAATTTTCCTCCTTGACTGTATTTCTCTGAGTGGCGGTTCTTGGAGTGACCTTCCCTTGAACTTCAAGTCCAGTGGACATTGGGCATGATATATTTCCCTCTTTGTTGCTGGGTTTTGCTATTTGTTCCTCTTCATTTTCACTATGTAGGTTGATACTTGTAACTTTGATTTAGTATGCTATGATGGGATTACTTTGAAGGGGCCATGGGTTCTCTGCACAGGGCTGCAGAGTAAAAATACCGATACACGAAAACATGTTCGTTTGTTGCTACAAACTATTTGTTCCTCTTAAACGTCCAAATATAATCAGAAGAAGGCAGGCATGGAGGCTGTGTCAAATTAGAGCTTTAAAGTTGTTGCTTCTGAAGCCACCCATAATCCTCAGTAGAGGATCAACCTTTTTGGGCAAAATATGATTTTCATGCTAACTTGATTCAATCTGTTATTCAGTGCAGTCTTATATTTATGATGTTATGTTTTGAGTTCCAAACAATTGAATTCAATCACACTTTATAAGGTCAATTATGTTGGGATAATGAATTTGTGTATGATTTTTTGATGCTAGTCTCGGTTCAGTTTTTTACTTGTGATATATAATGAGGAGGGTCGGTGGTCTATTGGATAACTAATTGAATGGCCCTTTCTTGTACTGAGTTTGGCTGTTTCTGCTTTCAGGTGGTCCAAAAGCTGCCTGCATTGGGTGTGCAGGGTTTGCTACTTTTTCTGTTTTGATTGAGAAATTTTTGGATAGACACGACTAATCATGGTGTCACTTATTATGCTTCCATCGGAATTGAATATCACTTGTGAAGGGCAATCTATTTTTCCCAATTAATACGAGTTGTTTCTAGCAGTGATTATTGAGCAAATTCATCCTTTCTATTTCGGAATTTCATACTACCTGAAGCTTTGGCTAAATAATATAACGGGCATTGCAACTGCTGCATTTGCAGCTTTTGGTAGAGCAACATATTTGATAACAAAAATAACATGGGCGATGAGAGGCTTGCAATTTTGCAGCCTCGTTTGTGCTCATTCCAATAATTTGGATTAAAAAATTATTTGTGTATTTATGCAAGAAGCCAGTTCATTTCATTAAATGACTTGATGCATGGTATTTTACCATTCTTCCGGATTTCCAACTTTCATTTCAATGTCTTGTTCTCCCACTTTTTTCCTTCTGGATTTGATGATATAATCTTATATCAGATTTATTTTCCAGAAAATATGAGCTTGTTCTTTGAGAGTTGCTATCTTGTATACTCCAGAAATGTCTGACATATTGGCCTTTGTTGCAATACTTCACCATCGGGACAAAGCCACCTCACTTCACTTCTATAGTGTGGTCCGTTATGGTTATGTTTTAGCTTTATGTGCTATGAATTTTGTGATGTCTTATCTTGAGTTATCAGAGCTGGGGCTGTTCACTCATAGTCTGTGTGTTGATCTTGATCATATATCTCCGCTGGTTGTGAAATAGAGTACATTTAATAGATACGATGTAGATTTCTTGTGTGTCTGGTATTGTCCTCACCAAAAGCTGTCTACTTTTAATGTATTGAACCCATTTGAGATTGTTTAGGTAATAATTCAATGGGAAGGCGATCGAAACTTTTTGAATGATAGAAATGAAATGATATC
Source organism: Picea sitchensis (assembly GCA_010110895.2). Taxonomy (NCBI): domain Eukaryota; kingdom Viridiplantae; phylum Streptophyta; class Pinopsida; order Pinales; family Pinaceae; genus Picea; species Picea sitchensis. The sequence goes on along the minus strand of SNQJ01S0007408.1, from coordinate 476,621 downwards.
AGTTGTAGTTGGTATAAAATTATATACCATAAAGAGATCATTAACTCCAACATACAAGATCAAAAATATCTTTTTGCTAAAGCCAGGTTAAAAAAGAAAATCAATATTGTTAAAATAAAGAACGGACTTCCATGAACTTCATAGTGAAACTAGGGCATTGGACAAATCCTAAAACTTCACAATATGAAATAATTTGTTATATTTATGATACTAAGAGGGTGGAGGATGAAAAGCACTTTCTCCTAGAATGTCTTGCATATTCTCACATCACATATCAATTTCATAATATCTATAACACTACCAATCTTCATAACGTGTTCACTCATAAAAACCAAGGAGTTTTTTTTTACAATAATGGATAACATTTATATTAATAAATAGTGGTAAACCAAATAGTTGTATCATTTATGTTTTATATTTTAGAAAATGTGTACCAAATGGTACACAAAGCATTGATCTTTGGCATGTGACGGGAAAAAACATTCATTGATTATTTGATCAGTGTTAGAGATCAAATCGTTTCAATAGCTTCATCTAGCCATAAAATGAAAACTCTCATTTTCAAAGGTCATTCTCCAACAAGTTATGGGCATTATCTATCTGTTCTCGTTGAAAAAAAGCAAGTGACCATACATGTTTGTATGGATTTATGAGATTTGAACAAAGCTTGTCCGAAGGACAACTTCCCCACACCCTTCATTGATCAGATTATCAATGAGTGTGTGGGAAGCAAGATCTTCTCTTTCATGGATGTTTTTTCGGGTACAATCAAACTCAGATCTAGCGTGATGATCAAAATAAAGCAACGTTTATATGTCCTCGGGGGACTTTCGCGTATCATAAAATTCCTTTTTGTCTGAAAAATGTTGGAGACACATTTTGGCAGGCCATGTTGTTCGCCTTCCATGACTTGAAGCATATTGTTGAGGCTTATTTGGATGACTTCACTGCTCACTCTCAGAAGAGGGTAGATTATCCAACGCACCTTAGACTTGTTTTTGAAAGATGTCGTCATTATCGTATTTGGTTGAACCTGAATAAATGCATCTTCTATGTCATATCGGGGCATCTATTGGGTTTCATTGTATCCAACAAATGGATCATGCTTGATCCATTAAAGGTGGAGGCAATAGTTCAGTTTCCACCCATGAGAAATATTCGTCAGTTGCAGAGTCTCCAAGGAAAGGCCAATTTCTTTCGACGGTTGAACTAGGATAACATTACCAAGGGATTTATGTGCTTGTTAAAGAAAGGGGATCTCTTTGTTTGGGATGAGTTCACCCAACAATCTTTTGACGCACTTATGTCTACTCCTCTACTTAGTCCTCCATATTATAGCAGGGACTCATTGTTGTATATCGCGGCAACAAAAGCCATAATCGACATGGATTTGGTTCAGGAAGATGATAACTCACAAGAGCATGTCATCTATTATCTTAGTCGTTGCTTGATTGGACTTGAATTCAATTATTCCTATGTTGAGAAATTAGCCTTGGTAGTTGTTCATGATGTTCAAAGACTACAACATTACATTTTATTACGGAAAACCACTATAGTTGTCAATGTCAATCCATTTCAATATGTCCTGACACGACATTTCATAGGGGGAAAGTATAATAAATGGATTGTTATTACGCAAAAATTTGACTTGGACTTCGTCTCCACTAAGTCCAAAAAATCTTTGGTTTTTCACTAGGGAGAATGAAGAACCTGTGATTACAGACTCGTTTCCTGACGAACATTTGTTATTTCTTCCAGGGATCCTTGGTATAGGTATATCCTTATATATCTCTAGACTTTCAAGTTCTCTCCACACTATTCACTGGATGATCGATGTCAGATTCGCCATCAAGCAAAGAATTACCTCATCATTGGTGATACTTTGTATCGTCGTGGGGTTGATTCGATAATTCGTCGTTGTTTAACCCATAAAGAAGTGGATTTTGTGCTCAATGACTGCCATGGTGGAGCATGTGGTGGTCACTTATCAGGGTTGGAAAAAACCCAAAAAATCTTACGTACTGGGTACTTTTGGCCGACTGTTTTTAAAGATTGCGTTGAGGCGGTAAAAAAGTGCCATCATTGCTAGATATTTTCTCGGAAAATATGTGTGCACCCTACTTCACTTTTCCCCGTCATCACTATCGGTCTGTTCACAAAGTGGGGAGTTGATTTTACTACATGCCACTCTCCATCAACTAGGGGGCATTGTTACATGTAATACCCCGGTTTTGAGTTCCTAGATTAAATAATGTATTTTGTTTATTTTATGAAAGGCTGAAGCACCCAAACATTTAAAAGAGGCCAGAGTGCCTAGGAAATGTAATGCTTTGATTATTATTAATAATAAAATACATCGCTGGATGCGAGACGGACAAGGACAAGAGTTATAGAGGGCTATGATTCCATGAGAGAGGGGGCTTAAGGGACTAAGTATTTATTTTATTTTTTATTTACCTATTTTGGTTTTAATGGAGAATAAAAATTACATGAGCTTCTTGGGGAAAGGCCATGTGGTTCTTGATTTAATGTAAATATATAAACACCTCTTATGGGTTGTTGAGAGGTTCAACTTGTTCACTCTTACATTTACTTTGCTCATTCATTATTCCACATTCATTCTTTATCTTGGCTTGAGGGAAAATAAAGAAAAGCAAATTACTGGAGGTAGGTAGCCATGGTTGTTGAATGTAGTGACCACTGATATATTCCAACCATGAATTAGTGCCTGTATGCCTAAGACGTGTTGGCAGGTGCTAAACTTTGTTCACAACTGCGAATCCTGAGAGTCCCAACATGGAGATTCTTGACCAGATGCACTGCAGCCCTGAAAGGAGGTGGATAGCTTGAGGGACTACGTGGAAGAGAAGGGGGTCCATTATCTGGGGTTGTGCATATTGGAAAGAAGAGAGATGGTGTACTTTAGATTGTTGTGTGTTGAGAAACCTATGAGAGCTTAAGTGCTGATTGGTTTGGGAAGCTGAGTGACACCCTGGAACCGTCCTTGTGGATTCATAGCCCTCACTTGGGGGTGGCGTGCTGTTGAGACTTGAAATAACAACATCTATGGTTGGGTGGAACGTCCTTGGTCTGCATCCAGTTGGTGATTGGTTTTAATAAAGATAAGTGTTCTTTGTTATGTGTTTCTCTACTTGTATATTTATTTCCGCTGTGTATTAATTATTATCTTTGAAATTCGTGTTTATATTATGCATGCTTGCTGGTTATTGTTGTGCTTGACATATTGATCATTTCTTTTATGCTGTAGCATGAATCTTGATTACTGCATGCGAGTATTTCATGCTTCTTTATTAAATAATTGTTATCAGAATTTTGAAATCAGTTTTGAAGTGCGTTTTGAAGTAGCACGACCATCCTGTGGGTGGTTGTGTACATTACAGATTGGTATCGGAGTAGTTGGCTTACAATACCGGGCTTTCAAGGGCCTACTACATGCTAGGACATAAGTTTTGGAAGTGAAATCAATTAATGGATTTTGAACAACATCAGAGGGGGAGGTTTTGTTGTTTAAACCCTGTCTTTCACCCCTGTAAACCGAATCCAAGTTGACTCTCCATGCCCTGACCTTCCAACAATTTCCTCTATCACGACCAGAGAATCATAAGTGACAGTTATGCTTAGCAAGAAAACCATCGCTCGACAATCATCGATCTGACCTCTGCGTGGGTTTTTCACTGTTGATCTGCAATGGACATTATTTCTCCATCCTGCATGCATGGGAATTGCTTGCAGGAATGGTTTATTAATGAAGGGAACCTTACATTACTTGTGTGCAATGAAGAGAGCTATGAAATCCTGCACCAGGCGTAAACTTTTATGTCATGGGATCCACAATACCAAAGATTGAGAGATCAGACTGTTAACTTTGAGAAAAACCCACGTTTTGGGGTTGAGACAATCTGGATTGTTGATTTGGTGTGGTGAGATAATCCTAGCCGTCGGTCGGAGGATGAGATCATCGAAGTGTTCCATAACTAGGTTGCAATGAGACTCTGATGGGAGAAGCTCCGAAGCAACGAGGATCATTGACATATCGGGGTGTATATAAGAGCGATCTGGACTGTTGGATGTTGTGGGGCCGTCGGAGTCTAATGGTCGGAGTAGCGTCATATGCTCGAGGTGGAGGCACTCTGATGGAGAGACTCCAAGAAGCGATATGGATCGTAGATTGGTGAATAACCAAGAAGTAATCTCAACTGTTCGTTGTCAGAGGGCTTTCAAAGGCCAAGAGAGAGGATGTGAGAAATGAGTTTGACAATAAGGGACTCCGAGAAGGGATCTCATGCGTAGATCGACGGACGGGCGAGATGCGATCTCAGTTGTAGATCTCTGTGGGTCCCACCTGAATACCTAGTGTGAAACGGAGAAGGCAAGGGTTAATCGCCTTGTAAATATAGACATTAAAGTAATCAGAGCCATTGATCTCCGACTCCGAGGGCTGTCAGATCCATTGCAGTATGCATGATCGGAGTATGTCTGTCGGAGTGGAATATGACTTCGATGGAGAAGAACTCCGACTACGATGAAAGGCTCTGAGTGAAGCGCTGTTGATTTTGATGGCTTGATAGGAAAAGAAGATCAATGATTAAGATTAATCCTGATTTTGAGATCGACGGTATAGATTGCCATGTAGGCAAGACTGTCCATTAGTTTTTTTTTTAAACGAAGTCTGGAACCATTTTCTTATTTTGGCCATAAATGGAGTAGATTAAGTCAGATTTGGATGAAACTTATGGGTTTTGTCCGAAGGGAGGATATCTACAAAAGTTCCATAAAGAGCCATTGTCCATTTCTGCTTAGATTTCTCAAAAATTGCAAAATAGTGATTTTTAAAGATATGGGTCCAAATCATTGACAAAGACCCATATTAAGTCGAAATTCATGGAGAGAGTCTATAAAGAAGACATGGAAATAACCCACGAAGGAACTGAATAAATCCTAATGGATTTGGAACGAGGATGTTGAAATAGGCCAAAATCCACTATTCCAGGCCACTTTTTTGGGATTTTTGAGATTTTTGTCGGAGGAAAAGTGACCCGAGTTCACAAAATTGAATTTTTTTTATTTACTCGACATTTTATACACTCTTAAAGAAAAACAACTTTGTTTTAGCGAAATTTTCCCAGAAGTGCATAGATTGAGAGATAGTCAATTTTGCCAAAATTAAGTATGGAAAAAAGGGTGAAAAAGGGCAAAATTGTCATTTCTAGATTGATGCAGTTTTTTACTGGAGAAACCGATTTCAAATATGAGAGTTGTTATGAGTTCGTTTTCATTATCATTATTTATTCCTCATACAAAATGTTCTCTAGTTTCTGACATATTTCTTCTGTAGTTGATCGAAATGGGCATTTCAATAAAATTACACCACTGGAGAAAATGCACAAATGGGGTGAAAGTGGATTTTTCAGAAAGCCATAACTTCCAACTTAGATATAAGATTGGAGCATGATTATAGTTGTTGGAAAGATGATTCAGAGGAGAATAACCTGAAATTATTATAATTTGGAGAATTATGATATAAGTCTTCATAAATTGAACATAACAAGACCTGTAGCATTAATTGACAATTTTTTTTATGATATGCATATTTCTAACAAAAATGGTTGCTTGCACATTTTACAGAATTAGGGGGTATAAACATATTAGTTCAAGAGAAAATGAATATTCAATAAATGGAGGAAGGAGAGAGATCCTTCAGTTGTGATAAAGAAGCCAAAGGACAAAATATCAATGTTGGTAATGCAAAGACATAATCCAATGGGCACAAGGGCAGATGGGAGCAATAAACCTTAATAGAGACTATACAAAGTTTGATAATAGCAGTGCAGAGTCACAAATTAGACAATGAGAGGTCTATGAGAGAACAAAATCAAGTAAATTTTCAAGTGACGTAAATCCTAAATCAGTTCCAGAGGCAAGTAAGGAATGGATTAGACTCAAGATGGGAGGAAGAAGAAAAATATCATGAAAGAAGAGATAACTATAGAATAGTTGGTCATTCAAGAAGTGCTAGCAAAACTCAGAGACATCACTCACCTCCTTACTCAGCAAGGAAATTTCATGCATCTGAAGATTCCATAAGTAGTCCATAAATGTCTCTTGTTAGGCACCAAAGAAGAAGACATGAATTGGGCATTTTGCAAGCAGAGTTAAGGAATCTTAAGCCACCTTCCTTTGATGGTGAAAGAGAAAGGGAAGATGATGCTGAAGCCTGGTTGCTTGGAATCATGAAGTATTTTCAGTTGCACAATTAGTCATCTAACCTATAAGCCAAAATTACCACCTACCATATGTATAAAAATTGCTATGTGGTGGGATCAACTTAAGCAAGTTGAGAAAAAATGAGAACATGATCACTTGGAAGAAATTCAAGAGACATTTTCAGAAGGAGTACCTTTCAGAGCACTTCTATGACAAGAAAATGCAGGGGTTCTTTGAACTGAGGTTGGGAAGCTTGACCGTGGCAGAGTATGAAAATAAATCCTTGGGATTGCTAAAGTATGTTGGGTTTATAAAGGATGAGAAGGTGAAAATACAAAGTTTTTTGAGTGGATTGCCTTCATTTTATAAAGAGAAGATTCAATATGATGAGCCCAGGAATTTGACTGAGACCATCACGAAGGATAAGTACATGTATGAGCAAGGAAAGGGCAGAGAGTCTTTGTAGAAATCTTGGAAAGATAAGAAGAAAGAGAAGTCTGATCAGAGAAAGAAAGGATTCAAACCTCCTTTCAACAGAAATATCCCAAATAAAAATCAGCAAGACCCACTTGCTAAGGATGAATCCAAGAGAGAAGACTCCTTGGAAAAAAGGGGAAGACCACCAATCCAATGTTGGGGATGCAAAGAAGATCACTTGTACAAGGATTTCCCTCACATAAAAGACAAAGTGAAGACCATGCACAACATACAAGAGGCTACAACAATAGAATACATGTGCATAAACATTCCAAGAATATATGTAGCCTTAGAAGATCGACAAGTAGAGTACCAATCCAATATGATTGAGGTGGAAGGTAAGATCATTAATCAACCTGTTTCTATTTTAATTGATTCAAGAGCAATCTATTATTACATTGATCTTAAAATATTGGAGAGATTACATTTGGAGAAAAGTAAGCTTGAAAAATCAAGTTTGGTTCAACTAGCCGATGGAACCAAAAGAATAATCAATGAGATGGTTAGAGGTTGTCCCATAAGTATTAACATAGTGAATACTAATGCTGATATAAATATTATACCATTGGGATATTATGATATTCTAATTGGAATGGATTGGTTGGAAAAGCATCATGTTGTCCTAGATTGTCATAACAAGACATTTACATGTCTTGATGAAGAAGGAAAATAGAGCAATGTGAAAGGAATTCCAAGACCCATTTCTATAAGGGAGATTTCAGCCTTACAATTGAAGAGATTTTTTAGGAAAGGATGTCAATTGTATGCATCCCATGTGGAAGATCCAGAAAAGAAAAAAGAGACAAACATTGAATATTTTTCGGTACTGCAAGAGTTTGAAGATGTATTCCAAGAAATACTAGGATTGCCACCAAAGAGGGAGAGAAATTTCTCTATTGATTTAGTACCAGGAGTTGCCCCAATATCAAAAACACCTTATAGAATGAGTACACCATAATTAAAGGAATTATAAATGTCGCTGGAAGAATTGTTGAAGAAAGAGTACATACGTCCAAGTGTTTCACCTTGGGGAGTACCAATACTCTTTGTCAAAAAGAAGGATGGAACATTGAGGCTGTGTATTGACTTTAGATAGATGAATAAAGCCATTGTAAAGAAAAAATACCCTCTATCCAAAATTGATGACCTCTTTGATCAACTAAGAGGGACAAATATATTTTCAAAAATAGAGTTGAGATCAGGATACCACCAGGTAAGAATCATTGAAGAGGACATCACTAAGACAACTTTTAGAACTAAGTATGGACATTATGAATTTGTAGTGGTTCCATTTGGACTGACCAATGCACCAACCATCTTTATGTGCTTAATGAATGATATATTCATAAATTATTTATATAAGTTTGTAATAGTATTATTGGATGACATACTTATTTATTCTAAGTTAGAGGAAGAGCATGAGCATCAATTGAGGTTGGTGTTGCAAATGTTGAGGGAACATCAGTTGTATGCCAAGCTTAGTAAGTGTTCTCTTTACCAAGAACAGATCTATTACTTGAGAAACATTATTTTAGAATAAGTTATTGCAGTGGAACCAGAGAAGGTTGAAGCCATTAGAGGATGGCCAACACCCAGAAATGTTTCAGAAGTCATATTTTTTATGGGATTAGCTGGTTACTATAGAAAATTTATAACATGGTTCTCTAAAATTGCTCATCCCATCACTTCTTTGAAAAAGAAGGGAATTAAATTTGAATGGGAAGTTGAGTGTGAAGAGAACTTTAATTTGTTGAAAGAATTACTTACAAGTGCACATGTTTTAACGATTGCTGACCCAAATGAAACTTTTGTGGTATGTATAGATGCATGCAAGGAAGGACTTGGTGGAGTCCTCACTCAAAATGGACATGTCATTGGTTATGAGTCCAGAAAGCTTAAAGAACATGAGAGGAACTATGCCACACATGACTTGGAGCTCGCTGCCATTGTTCATGTATTGAATATGTGTAGGCATTATCTCATGGAAAAAAGATTTGAATTAAGAAAATACTGTAGTGGTCTGAAATATCTTTTTGAACAACCAACTTTGAATGCCAGGAAGACAAGATGGATGGAATTTTCAAGTGAATATGATTTTGAAATCAAGCATATCAAAGGAAAAAAAAACAAATTTGATGATGCACTTAGTAGAAGAATACATCTCATGCATGCTACAACCATTAGTATGTATCCGTTAAATTTGAAGAGCATAATTTTAGATGTTGTTGTTACAGATCAACATTACCTACAGGTAAAAGAAAGCTTACAACAGAAAAATGTACAATAGAAAATTAAGGAATATGAGATGAAGAAAGATGGATTACTTATGCATAAAAATAGAATTTATGTTCCTAGTTCTGAAGAACTTAGGAATTTGGTATTAAAATAAATACATAATGTTTTGTATGTCGGACATCCCGGTTACCAGAGAACAATTGCAGCAGTAATAAACCAATTTTGTTGTCCATGAATGAAGAAAGATGCTGCTGACTACATTTCTAGATGTATGGAATGTTAGAGAGTGAAGGCCGAGCATAGAAAACCCATCGGGTTTGTTACAACCATTACCAATTCCAGAGAAGAAATGGGAAGTTGTAACCATTGATTTTATGACTAAATTTCCTAGGACAACAAGGTGACACGATTCAATAATGGTAGTGGTTGATAAATTGATAAAGGATGCTCATTTTGTTCATGTAAAAATGACTCATACGACAACTAATATTGCAGAAATTTACATGAGGGAGATTTCTAGGTTGCATGGAATACCTAAGACCGTTGTTTCAGACAGAGACACTAAGTTTACTTCAAATTTCTGGAAGGGATTGTTTCAAGGATTTGGTATAGATACCATCCACAGTCAGATGGGAAGACATAGAGAGTCAACCAAGTGATTGAATACATTTAAGAATGTATGTGATGGATAAGCCATCTAAGTGGGAAGATTACTGGTACTTGGTTGAGTTTGCCTATAATAATGGGTATCAAGCTTCATTGAAGATGAACCCATATGAAACTTTTGTATAGTAGAAAATGAAATACTCCAGTTAGTTTGGAAAACCCAACATATAGAGTGGTACTTGGGCCAAAATTGCTCAAGGATATGGAAGACCAGATGATTAGAATTAAGTAGAATTTGAAGGCAACATATGATAGACAAAATAGTTATGCAGATAAGAATAGGATATTCAGAGAATCTAAAGTGGGAGAGCATGTGATTTTGAAAGTGAAGCCCAAAAAGATCTCGTTGAAGTTGGGTAGCTATACAAATCTAGTAGCCAGATTATGTGTTCCATTTGATATATTGGACAGAATAGGGCCAATTGCATACATGCTTGCATTGCCTGCTTCCATGAATGTGCATAATGTATTTCATGTATCTTTGCTGAAAAATTATGTACATGATCCTAACCACGTTATTGATTGGAATTTGACTCAGGTGGAGCCAAAGGGAGACTTTCAGGTCCAACCAGTGTGCATATTGGACATAAAAGTCAAAATGATCTGGAATCGATTTATAGAGCTGGTAAAATTTCAATGGACCTGCTACGGTCCTAAAGATGCTACTTGGGAGCATGAAGATGCCATGTAGACAGAGCACCCACAACTTTTTAAATAATTTTGAAATTTTGATTTTTTGTTTTGTATATGCACTGAGGAAAGTGCCAAAATAAGGGGGAGGGAAATGTATTACCCCGGTTTTGAGTCTCCATATTAAATAATGTATTTTGTCTATTTTATGAAAGGTTGGAGCACCCAAACTATTAAAAGAGGTCGGAGTGCCTAGGAAATGTAATGCTTTGATTATTATTAATAATAAAATACATCATTGGCTGCAAGACAGATAAGGACAAGAGTTATAGGGGTTATGATTACACGAGAAAATGGGGCTTAAGGGGATAAGTATTTATTTTATATTTTATTTACCCATTTTGGTTTTAATGGAGAATAACAATTACATGAGCTTCTTGGGCGAAGGCCATGTGGCTCTTGATTTCATGTAAATATATAAACACCTCTTGTGGGTTGTTTAAAGGTTCAATTTATTCACTCTTACATTCACTTTGCTCATTCATTATTCCTCATTCATTCTTGATCTTGGCTTGGGAAAAAGAAAAAGAAAAAGAAAAATGAATTGCTGGAGGTAGGGAACCATGGTTGTTGGTTGCAATGACCATTGATATATTCCAACCATGAATTAGTGCTTGTATTCCTGAGACGCATTGGTAGGTGATAAACTTTGTTCACGGCTGTGAATCTTGAGAGTCCCAGCATGGATATTCTTGACCAGATGCACTGGAGCCTTGGAAGGAGGTGGATATCCCGAGGGACTACGTGGCAGAGAAGGGGGTCCATTCTCTTGGGTTATGCATGCTGGAAAGAAGAGAGTTGGTGTACTTTGGATTGATGTGTGTTGAGAAACCCGTGAGAGCTTGAGTGTTCACTGGTTTGGGAAGCTGAGTGACACCCTGGAACCGTCCTTGTGGATTCATAGCCCTAGATTAGGAGTGACCTGTTGTTGAGACTTGGAACAAAAACGTCTATGGTCGGGTGGAACGTCCCTGGTCTGCAACCAATTGGTAATTATTTTTAATAAAAATAAGTGCTCTTTGTTATGTGTTTCTCTACTTGTATATTTATTTCCGATGTGTATTAATGATTATCTTTGAAATTAATGTTTATATTATGCATGATTTATAGTTATTGTTGTGCATGACATATTGATCATTTCTTTTATGTTGTAGCATGAATCTTAATTATTACATTCGAGTCTTTCATGATTTTTTATTAAATATTTGTTATTAGAATTTTGAAATCAATTTTGAAGTGCATTTTGAAGTAGCATGACCAGCTTGTGGGTGGTTGGGTACATTGCATTACATCATTATGGCCATCAATTACTTTACTAAGTGGGAAGAGGCCATGCCTATTTTCACAAACGATGGTGAGACTGCAACCTTATTCCTATTCAACTAGGTTATCATCAGATTCGAAGTTTCGAGAGATATTGTCACTGATCATGACAGTCACTTTCAGAATTGAATGATGTATGAATTAACATCTAAATTGGGATTTAAGAAGGAGCATTCATCTCCTTATTATCCGTAGAAAAATGGTCAAGTAGAGGCTATAAACAAGTCTCTCAAAACCATAGTTCAATGCACTGTTAATAAGAGCAAATCTAACTGGAATTTGATGCTTTATCCAACATTATGGGCCGATTGAACCTTGGTTAAGAATACTATAGTTTTTTCACCTTTCCAACTCGTTCATGGGGTGGAATCAATCATGCATGTTGAATGTGAAATCCCTTCATTAAAAATCAAAATAGAGATTCTACCTGAGATGATTGATTTAGAAGCACGTCTTGTTTACTTAAAGAAACTAGATGAGCAATGTCATGATGCTTCCACCATGAATGAGATGCACAAAAAGCGTCTCAAGTCCCAAAATGATAAATCGGTCCACCCAAGGATTTTTTTTAGGGTGATCTCGTCTTTGTTTATGATCAGGATAAGGACGCTTTAGGCACTGGCAAATTCAACTCAATGTGGCACGAGCCTTACATCATGAAGCATGCACTTAAAAAGGGTGCCTACAAGTTAGTTGATTGTGAAGGGAATGTGCTACTGGATCCCAGAAATGGGCTCTTGTCACAAACCCACTACGCAAATCAAACTTTTTCATTGATTTCTCAACAATGAGAAATCCCGAAGCTTGCAACAGCGAAATGCCAAACCCGATCCACCGGTCCTTATTTCCCTGTCACGGCCCCTTCTACACGTGCCTGTGACATTTCCCCGATGACAATTTCGGGTTTCGGGGTTTCGTGATCCTTGATGACAAGAGTTCATGTCCTCTCGAAATCCCGATCTCTGATTTGCCGATGCGCCCCTTTACGCGTTAGCTAAAGTCCTGGCCCATATGACCACTATTTCACAAGACCACAACCTTATCTCCTTTTGGGGTTTTGGGCTTCAGAATCCCGATGTGCTCCAACCTCCGTTAGCCCCGGCTAGACCTCTGGTCCACACGACCTCCTCTTATATGACCGCAGTCATATCTCCTATCGAGATTTTGGACTTTCCAATGCCGAAACACATATGTCCTCGGGACTCGCGAAACTCCAAATCCCGATTCTCTGCTATGCTGACAGCTGGTCCCTTAAACAACACTTCCCTCTTCTCCGATATGCTGACAGCTGGCCCACACTAGCACTTCCCTCCTTTCAGGGTTTCGGACTTCGAAGTTTCGAAATGTATGGGCTTCTTGTCCACGGAATCCACGATATGCCGATGAACTCTCCCTTTTTGGGACTTTTCTTGAGCTCTCGAATTTACGCCACAGGTCCCCTTAAGATGGACGGTTTTGATTTACTCTTGGGGTTTTGGGACTTTCGGTACCCCGATGATAGAAATCTTCTGTCAACTCAGAACCCCGATAGCCGATATGCCGACGGGCTCCCGATTTTGTCCACGTGTCCTCCTATGATGGACGGCTCAGATCCGTCCCAGGGTCTTCACCATGGAAAATCCCGAACTCTTGTCAACAGAAATCATGATTTCGCGATTCCCGATTTTCCCAAAATGTCGATATCCCGATGGCCACGCCTCTCGTCAGGACTTTCAACCTCCTGTTCACGAGGACTTAACCCTCGTGCATCTCTTAACAGATCCAACGACTGTCGGGTTTTCTAGCTACGATCTAACGGCTTAGATCTGTCTCACCTCGCGCAATCTTCCACTACTTCGTGGATGTAGAAAGATCAACGGTCCAGATGTTCTCATGGACCTTGGGGGGGGGTCTACGATCCCGATTTCCTCGCTATTCACGAAGATAGAGGGAAAAGGGGCAAGGTATGTAACGCCCTTGTTTCTTTCGTCAATCTAACGGTTGTGAAAGACCATGGGTCTTCCGACAGAATTTCATCCGTCGATTCATTACTTATCCCTACGCTGCTACATCGGAATTTTAAGAGGGTCATTCCTCCTCATACAGGGTTATTAAGACTTGCCCATTCAAGTCCTTTTTCCAGGTTCTTGGTAAACCTTCCCAAGGAGGGGAATCTCTATGAAGAGATCTATTACGGGGCATTCCTGGAGACAGATAAGGGGGAACAACTTCCCGAGACAGGCTGGAAATCTGACTTGGTTCAACTTAAGCATAATTAAATTCATTTATCAACATAAGCCATGCGTGGTTTTTCTGTTATAAGCATATACAACTACTAGTACTGATACACACCATACAATCATTCTTATAATGAAAACATTCACAGTTCTGCAGCTTATGAGCATAGTTATTAAAATGCATATATTTCAAGGTGCTAGAGGCAAAACACTTATCAGAAATAACACCAGGGTTAAGTAACTGCTGAGAGGGGTGCTCGTTTCCACCCAACCGTAGGCTCAGCGACTCCCAGCGGATTTACCACTAGCCACCCCCGAGCTGAGACCACGATGCTGTGAGACTGCGTCTCCGTTTGCCAGTGACCAGGAGCGAAGGTTGCAATCCTTCCTCTCTGTTATCACTCACTCGGTGTAATGCCTGAGTTCCCCTCACGTCCCCTTTCAATCGCTTCTACCCCATGCCTTATCCTCTTGCGAGGTTTCATGTGGCGCGATTACCCTCGCGTTGGTCAGTCATGATGGCTCTACGGATAGGCGGTTCACCTCCCCATCCTTCATTAATCCATCAACCTACCAGCCTGCGAGACATTTAATTCGGGGCCAGCGAGCCGCTTTTGGTTCTCCGGGCCAGTGGAGTCCAAATACGGTAATTAATTCTCAGTGGAAGTTAACGCCACCTTTTCAGGTGCCTTCCACCGCCATCGTGGTCTCTTTTTCTGCACATCCCCTCTCAGCAGTCCTGCAATAAATTCAAATTGTTATTCACATTCATTGACCTTTTCCTCAAGGTCTGTTTACATCACATATTCACATTTATGAGTTCGCTATAGTTCTTGGCCAATCCAGTTATATTTACAAGCTGGGGGAAATAGGGTGTTACAATTCCCTCCCCCTTAAAAGGAACATCGTCCTCGATGTTCTTATCTACTAACATGAATGGTATGTACATAAGTAAACAAAATCGGATATGCCTGTCTCATGGCATCCTCCATTTCCCATGTAGCCTCATCTGGGCCAAAATGTTTCCACTGCACCTTGACCTGTGCAATGGTTCTGTTTCGGAGCTGGGTTTCCTTTCTGTCCAATATGCATTAGGGTTCTGGTAGAAATTCTCCCTCTGGTTCCACCTGGATCACAGACCAGTCAATTATATGATTAGCATCATGTACATATTTATTCAATAATGAAACATGGAAAACATTATGTGCTTTTACTATGGGAGGAAGTGCTAGCCGATAGGCTACAGGTCCCACTCTTTCTAGAACCTCAAAGGGTCCAC
>SNQJ01S0007408.1:405817-461500 GCA_010110895.2 Picea sitchensis | reverse complement strand
CAGTCTAAGGGTGCCATCCTTCTTTTTCACAAACAGGACTGGTGCTCCCCATGGGGACACGCTGGGTCGAATATAACCCTTATCCATCATTTCTTTCAATTGTAATTTGAGTTCCACTAACTCAGTTGTGCTCATTCGGTAGGGTGTCCTAGACACCGGCACCGCTCCTGGTGCGAGCTCTATCGAGAAGTCAATGTCTCTCTTCGAAGGTAGACCCGATACCTCTTCTGGAAACACATCTTTGTATTCTTTCAAGATAGGGTGATCATCAGGGCTTGGTTTAGCACCTTCGGTTGTTTTCAACACCTGTATTGCATATAGGGGACATCCCTTTCAGCAGTACTTTCTCATTTGCAGGGCTGATATTTGTCTCACCAAGACCAGTTTTCGTATCCCTTGGAGGGTTATCCTTTTTCCTTCTTTGCTTACACATTCTAAGGTTTTATGGTAACAGTCCAGTTTGGCTTTATGGGCGGCCAGCCAGTCCATACCAATCAACAGGTCGTATGATCCCAGGGGTAATACATTAAGGGTTGCTTGGGTGGGGAATTCACCCAACATTAATTGGCAGGCTGGTATGACCTCCACTACCTTTCTTTTGGTGCCAGTGGCTAACTGTACCAACCATGGCTTAGTTTGCTTTTGTGGCCGTAGCTTACACTTATCAACAGCTTTAGGGGCTATATAACTCAAATTTGAACCAGGGTCAATCAAAACAGACACTAAATGGTTGAGAATCATACCTTATATTTCCACCACTGAAGCTTGGTGGTCAGCTTGGTTATTATCCAAGGTTGCATAAATCTGCGGCACACTCCTTGCCACATCATTGACTGTGGTCGCTTCCTGAAGGTTATAAACTTTTCGACTATTCTGTTGTCGGTGTGGACAGTCTCTCAGGAGATGCTCTTCTCCGCATCCCCAACATTTCAGAGGTTCTTTCTTTGGGTTATTAGTCTGTGCTGGTATAGGTCCAGAAGTTTTATTTCCGTCTGATGATGGAAAGTTCTGCTGGAGTACACTCCGGGTTGGAAAATTCATTCTGGGGTTCTTCTTGTAGTTTTTAAATCCTGAGGATTTAATCCCCTTTTTCTGAAATCTCAAACCACTCTTCTGTTTCCAGTCTCCACAAGACTCTGTCTGGTGTCCATACTGTTCATGACAATATGTTGCCTTTCAAATAGTGTCTTTTAAGGCCTTTGGCTCGTCGAATTCAATTCGGTTTCGGTATTCCTTGGGTAGCTCACTGATGAAATGTTGCGCCTTCGCCTTCTCTACTTTGATGTAGGGTACATATCTCAATAAGTTGAGGAATTTGTTGACATATTCCTCTATAGTGAGTTGTCCCAGTTTGAGTTCATAAAACTCTTTTGCCTTCTCGTCGAAATATCTTTCCGACAAATACTTCTTTTGGACGTACTTTTCAAACCGTTTCCAAGATAGGTCCTCCTCGCGGACCCCTTTCATATTCTTAAGGTCTTCCCACCAGATGGAAGCTTTCCCGTTCAGATTGAAAGTGACCACTTGAGCCTTCAAATTCTCTGAAAAGTCATGGACTCTGAAATATTTCTTCAGTCCAAGTAGCCAAGCCTCGGCTTCCTCTCCCTTCTTTATCTCACCGTCGAAGGAGGGAGGTTTGGCCTTTCTGAATTCTTCAAGTTTATGACCCTTGGAAGTCTTTTGTTTCTTCTGTTTTCTTCGAGAATAGGAACTAGTCCTGATGCTGGAAGAGCCTTCTGAATCGCTAGCTTCCTTCTCAGTGGAATCATCCGGCACGGGTCCTTTACCTCTGGGGTGGACCTTTCTTGAAGTGCTTATGTCAGTATGGCCACTGACACGACCATGTTTCTGCACTTCGGGTTCATGCTGCATTTGTTGCTGTAGGTCGAATAAGCTCTGCAGTAACACTGCATTAATTTTAGTTTGCTTTTCTTGTTCTTTCATCATCATTTCATTGTCGGCCTTGCAACTTTGCAATTCAACCATGAGACTCCTCACAGTCTCGGCTAGGTCTGGAGGGGTTCCTATTGCTCTTCTTTCGTCAGACTCTTCGTCTCTATTGTGGGAGCCTTCTCCCATCTCTTGGTGAGTCACCATTCTCTGCATCTGAAATTTCCCGCGACTGATCGTCCGCTTAGGTGAAAAGACAAACGCTATTTGTTAGTCAAGAGTTAGATACATTTTTATAATCTGCGCATAATTTACATTTTCACATGTATACCTGTATAACAAGAGTTTTTCATTTGGGGTCTTAATCCTTATCTATCAACAGTTTTAACACTAAAACAGGACGACGAAGTTCATGTCCTAGATTACAGTTTCATCCTTCAATCTTTCTTCTTAAGGAGAATACGTAGATGACAATGTCTCCTCACGCAGCTCATGCTTGAGCCCAAGCAGGCCAAGTGTTGTAACCATGCTCTGATACCACTTTGTCACAAACCCACTACGCAAATCAAACTTTTTCGTTGATTTATCAACAATGAGAAATCCCGAAGCTTGCAGCAGCGAAATGCCAAACCCGATCCACTGGTCCTTATTTCCCTGTCACGGCCCCTTCTACATGCGCCTGTGACATTTCCCCGATGAAAATTTCGGGTTTTGGGGTTTCGTGATCCTTGATGACAAGAGTTCCTGTCCTCTCGAAATCCCGATCTCCGATTTGTCGATGCGCCCCTTTACACATTAGCTAAAGTCCTGGCCCATATGACCACTATTTCACAAGACCACAACCTTATCTCCTTTCTAGGTTTTGGGCTTCAAAATCCCGATGTGCTCCAACCTCCGTTAGCCCCGGATAGACCTTTGGTCCACACAACCTCCTCTTATATGACCACAATCATATCTCCTATCGGGATTTCAGACTTTCCAATGCCGAAACGCATATGTCCTCGGGAGTTGCGAAACTCCGAATCCCGATTCTCCGCTATGCTGACAGCTGGTCCCTTAAACGACACTTCCCTCTTCTCTGATATGCTGACAGCTGGCCCACACTAGCACTTCCCTCCTTTCGGGGTTTCGGACTTCGAAGTTCCAAAATGTATGGGCTTCTTGTCCACAGAATCCTCGATATGCCGATGAACTCTCCCTTTTCGGGACTTTTCTTGAGCTCTCGAATTTACGCCACGCGTCCCCTTAAGATGGACGGTTCTAATTTACTCTCGGGGTTTTGGGACTTTCGGTACCCCGATGACAGAAATCTTCTGTCAACTCAGAACCTCGGTAGCCGATATGCCGACGGGCTCCCGAATTTGTCCACGTGTCCTCCTATGATGGACGGCTCAGATCCGTCCCGGGGTCTTCACCATGGAAAATCCCGAACTCTTGTCAATAGAAATCCCGATTTCACGATTCCCGATTTTCCTGAAATGTCGATATCCCGATGGCCACGCCTCTCGTCGGGACTTTCAACCTCCTGTTCATGAGGACTTAACCCTCGTGCATCTCTTAACAGATCCAACGACTGTCGGGTTTTCTAGCTACGATCTAATGGCTCAGATCTGTCCCACCTCGTGCAATCTTCCACTACTTCATGGATGTAGAAATATCAACGGTCCAGATGTTCTCATGGACCTTGGGGGGGGGTCTACGATGCCGATTTCCTCGCTATTCACGAAGATAGAGGGAAAAGGGGCAAGGTATGTAACGCCCTTGTTTCTTTCGTCAATCTAACGATTGTGAAAGACCATGGGTCTTCCGACAGAATTTCATCCGTCGATTCGTTACTTATCCCTACGCTGCTACCTCAGAATTTTAAGAGGGTCATTCCTCCTCGTACAGGGTTATTAAGACTTGCCCATTCAAGTCCTTTTTCCAGGTTCTTGGTAAACCTTCCCAAGGAGGGGAATCTCTGTGAAGAGATCTATTCCGGGGCATTCCTGGAGACAGATAAGTGGGAACAACTTCCCGAGATGTGCTGGAAATCTGACTTGGTTCAACTTAAGCATAATTAAATTCATTTATCAACATAAGCCATGCGTGGTTTTTCTGTTATAAGCATATACAACTACTAGTACTGATCACACACCATACAATCATTCTTATAATGAAAACATTCACAGTTCCGCAACTTATGAGCATAGTTATTAAAATGCATATATTTCAAGGTGCCAGAGGCAAAACACTTATCAGAAATAACACCAGGGTTAAGTCACTGCTGAGAGGGGTGCTCGTTTCCACCCAACCGTAGGCTCAGCGACTCCCAACGGATTTACCACTAGCCACCCCCGAGCTGAGACCACGATGCTGTGAGACTGCGTCTCCGTTTTCCAGTGACCAGGAACGAAGGTTGCAATCCTTCCTCTTTGCTATCACTCACTCGGCGTAATGCCTGAGTTCCCCTCACATCCCCTTTCAATCGCTTCTACCCCATGCCTTATCCTCTTGCGAGGTTGTGTGTGGAGCGATTACCCTCGCGCTGGTCAATCATGATGGCTCTACAGATAGGCGGTTCACCTCCCCATCCCTCATTAAGCCATCAACCTACCAGCCCGCGAGACATTTAATTCGGGGCCAGCGAGCCGCTTTTGGTTCTCCGGGCCAGTGGAGTCCAAATATGGTAATTAATTCTCGGTGGAAGTTAACGCCACCTTTTCAGGTGCCTTCCACCGCCATCGTGGTCTCTTTTTCTGCACATCCCCTCTCAGCAGTCCTGCAATAAATTCAAAACGTTATTCACATTCATTGACCTTTTCCTCAAGGTCTGTTTACATCACATATTCACATTTATGAGTTCGCTATAGTTCTTGGCCAGTCCAGTTATATTTACAAGCTGGGGGAAACAGGGTGTTACAGCTCTACTTTAAAAAGTATTCCTCTTGAGCATTGAAGCTCGGGTGTTTGCTCTTTGTATTTATTGTAAATATATAATAAGTTTAGTATTTTTCTTTTTTGTCTTTGTTCATTTATTGTGTCTCTGCTTGATTGGAAGATGTCCATGGAATCTTCAATTCATGTCGGGTTCATGGATGGTGCAATTCGTCACACTCAAAATCTCACTTCCATCGAATGGGTGATTTATTCGCTCGAGGGCCAACTGGTCGTATCTGGAGGTGCTTGTTTAGGGCCAACAACGAATAATGTGGTTGAGTATAGTGCCATAATTGAACTCGTATGAGATGATATTGTGCATGGTATCTCATGTTTAGAGGTTCGCCTAGATTCCCAATTGGTGGCGTCACAACTAAACAGTCAATACTGTGTGTGTGATCCCACATTGCTCCAATGAATCCTACAGGTACATCTTCTATAACGACATTTTAATTATATTACTTAATTTCACTTTTTTAGAAGTGCAAATTCTGTATTTGATGCATATGCTAATTATGTACTAGATTTGAATTTGTCACATATATAAAAGAAACACATACATAATTGTACATAACAATTGCATACCAAGGAAAAAATAGATGTATATATATCATTTTTATATTCGAATGTACAAAATTATGGGTTTTTAGTTACAAAATTCGAGCTCCTTGCCTTGAATCTCCATCTATAAGCTGATACAAAAACATCATAGAATATCTATGTTGAGGGCCCCAACCCCACATGTGTCTCTTTGTAGCTTACAATTGCATTGGCTAGACACCTAAATAGCTGTACCCAAGACCAAGGTACATTGACTACATGTTGCATCTACTTTGGCAAGTCCTCGACCTACACCATCAAGATCTGATATGTAAGTTGGTCTAGATTTCTCTAGACATTTTGCAAGGTGTGCTCCATCCAATCAACATCGGTGCATGGCTAAGCTTCACCGTGACTCCTGCGTTGGTGGTGTGGATATCCCTTTGGCCGTCTCGATGCAATATATGTTCATTCACATGAATTTTGTCAGTTATAATCCATCCAAAACATGTTGATTTACTTTCCAAATAATTAAAACAAAACAAAATTAAATAATTTGAAAATTGAAAAGTTTTCTTACCTATCTCTCCTAGCGCACCATCAGGACGCACAGGCATGTCAGGATCTCATGAAAAATTTATCCCCTCATAAGGATAATCATCTATGGCAATGATCTGACGATCCCACCACATGAAGAAATCATCATCATGGGCATAAAGGAATTTCCCACATCCTAAACATTGTATAATTTCTATCCACTGTAGTAAACAAGGTTCCCTAAGTCTATGTGGTGGCATGAAGACTTTCGGGCTAAGTACGGGAACTCTCTCAAAAACAATGAGCACATGATACTTCCATATCTAAAAATATTCATCTTTTCAGTCTTGAATTCAGTCAGGTGTGCCTTCATGTTCTGTAATAATGAGGTACTCTAGTCATAAATCACTGGATGAAGACACTCTATCGCAGAAAACATTTGTTGCCAAGAGGCCTAGTGTAAAGCGGTAAACCCTGCAATCTGGGTAATCGTCTGAAGGATCACTTTCAGACTCAATTATTCTATATCGCAAATCAAAATATGACTCATGAGATGCTGGGTACCAGGTGTACAATCGATTCCAGAGACTTACTACATCTCCTCTACGGGATAAGCCGATGATAAAGTATATATCTTCGACTTCGATGGCCAAGGATTGATCATCTAGCATGAAGGAATCAACCTATGGATTCCAATATCCAATCAACAACTATAACAATCTATTTTGTGCCCGCATGTTGGGACACTCATAAAATTTCCTTAAACCAAAACATTGAAGAGATTCTAGAACCTCTGGATGATTCCGATGCTCTTGGTCATCATCCTCATGCTCTCTCTCACACCATTCAATAGCCATTTTGCAACTCCTGCAAAGAAAAATTGTAAATTTTTTATTAGTTTTTTCTTATTCATGGAGATGTACGTGGGTCCCTTTGGCGACAGGCGCGTACATACATTATCATCGTTAAAATTCCCCGCATTTATGGCAACATATACATAGCCCGCATTAAGCGCAGACACATACACGACCACCCTTTTCTAAAAATAAAAAAAAACTAAAATAATTTTGCAGGAAATTTTGATAAATACTTGGATGAAAATGAAGAGGCATTAGAGCTTGCCTACTTAGTCCCGACGACGACGAATTCTGTTGATCGTAGCTCCCGTTATGATCGTTGGAAATTTGGAGGTTTTTCCCACGTTTCTCTCCAAATTTGGTAAAAATCTCAAATGACATAAGTTTTTGGGTAATTTTTTAAATTATATAGAATCTATAACCCACCTTTATATAGTTTTTTCCATTTTTGGTTATTATATCGTCGAATAGACCATATCTTTTGGATACAATGACCGTTTGAGTTGATATTTTGAAGGCAAGATGATTAGAATTGTATTTCTCACCCACCTAGTCCGTGTTTTTCGACTCATTGAGGTAACATTTTCAACAATGACATATAGAATATGATCATTTTCTGCCTTGCATTTTTCATTCTCAGTGATCAATTATACATATGCCTTAGGGTCGACCCCACTTATTGGAGACACAAACCTTTCCAGCTAATTTAAGTGTCGTTTAGTTGGTGGTAGAGCCGACCGTCATGGTCATCCTAGAATTAGCATTTGCTTTGCCTTTTGATCCCATGCTAGATTTCTATTAGGCTCAGGAGTCCTGTTAGTCCCACCATGAATTTGCGTCGACAACCTCATGTTCTTCTTAATATTTTTTTAGATTTTTACTCGCAGGACTCCCATATTTATGTATTAAGTTGTACTACTACATTGCATTTTGTTGCTCATGCTTTTGAGCCTAATTCCGACTCCAAATTGTTGTTTACTTAGCCATTTCCTTACGCAATCTCATCCGTTGCTAACCTTTCATATTATTTCTATTGCAATTTGACACCTGTAACCTAGGAGGAAGCAATCCCCCAAGTGTCCATATCATGCACATGCTTTCCTTGCATTGAGCATAGGTATGTTCCTTGCACTTGGAACTAGTTTTCTCGCTCGTGACACTTGTTTCCTTTGTGTATTCTAACATTATTTTATTCCTTTTCAGGATCTCATAATATGAAAAAGACAAAAAATCATATAACAAAAACAGAGCGTGGGAATGAGTCTTTTGTATCCATATTGGAAGCAGTCAAGTTGCCTCTAAACAAAGCACAAAGTTTTGAGTTAAGTCTCAACAATTTGGGTTTAGTATGGCTTTATGAAACTGAGCCAAATACATATAGTTGTTACTCCTATGACTATTTATTCTTCCAGTCACTATGGAGAGTCTATTGTTTCCTCCTGCATCATAGAATTTTTTCAATGATCATTTTTAGTTTGTACTACCTAAGTCACATAATGTGTCGTGTTCTTGTTTGGAGGAAGTTTAACCTGTGTTGGCCATTCCACAGAATTCTTGGTTTTGCAAGTAAACCTTCCCATGTGTCAAGTACATCTTAGAATCAGAAGTATCTTTATCATATACTCATGCTGGTATGGATGGTCCTCATTGAATTCCTGTTGATGGGTTAAGCTCTTATCGACTCCAAAAAATTACTCTGAGAGTTTAGCCTAGAGTTGCACCCTATCCCTATTTACATCATTGATAAGTAACCTTGTGTTCAACATATGACATCCCATCATTGGTCGTTGATTGAGTGGTTTCCCTTGTGTTCGACGACAAGAACATTTTTCACACAATGGGATTCATGTAGTACCTTGGATTCCATTTGTTCCCATTGGTGGTTTCCTTGCCTTTGTCGACAATATTCATCATTGGCTGTTATTTAGAGGTTCTCTTTCGTGTGCTATTTACATCTGGTGCACGCGAGGGACGTACTTTTTGTTGGTCCTTACAATCTTTCGTCCGAGTCCTTCCAAATATTTTGCCTTATGCTACTCCTTGTGTTGGATGATGGGGGATTCCTTAATTCCTTCCTTCCAGTGGATCTATTCCTATTGAATTTAGCACATATTTCTCTAGGATAGGGATCTAGAGTCATTTTTATAGTATCTTGGGGCTTGCAGTCATTAGTGCAGTCATTAGTGGAAAGTTCCCTCTCTATTGACAATGGGAATACATCAATGTCTGTTGATCGGTAGATTCTACCAGGTGTTCAACATCAAATTCTCTATTCACACTTGTTAGATTGTACTAGGTACCTTGACGCCCATTATCATTATAGATGGATTGTCTCGCATTTGTTAACAGTATACATCAATGATCAGTAATCAAATGGTGTCTCACTGTGTTCGACTTCAACACATCTATTCGCATAGTGTAGACTCATACCACGACGGTTGGGTGAAGACCTCGATACGTAGCATCACCTCTTTTATGCCGCTTCTTGAGTTATGTTTGGATAATACCACCCTATACATTGGTACACATGAAGGATCAATTTTCCAACTCTTTCCATGGATATCCTTCATTGATTCTGAGACATAGATTCACTATGGATTTTTTCATGGCTATGATATCTTTTTGACATGGATTTTTACTTTTGTGTCCATGATCAATATCATATATATACATCTTACATGGATCTACTATTTAATTGATTGGCACCAATGCTTATCATCACACCTGAGCATGGGTATGCCCGTCTCATGAATTTAGTTATTCTGACTTATTTCAGTTTTGGTTGTTGTCCTTATATTTATTTCTGGAGACCTTCACCCATGGCTAACTGCCCTTGAAGACTTATAATGTATTTCGGCCATAATTTTCTCTTCTAACCTCACACATTAGGGGGCATCTGTGATAGTGTCAAATTCCACCTCTAAATCTTTGATTCTTTTGTTGGCCTTATCCCTATCCTCCTTACATACAACTGTTCCCCATGCCTCATTGAGACCTTCTAAAAAACAAAATTTTGAAGGATGTATGCGTCCTCACAATTACGCTACACACATATACGTAGGATGCTTAAGAGACACCCACATACATGCTAATAAATGTTCAAAAAATATGACCAAATTAATTATGAGTTACGATATCAGTTAGTTGTCTAAATCCTTTTGCCCATACTCAGTTGTCTCTAATTGATTGGAGAATGCATAAAATGAACATTTTCCTCATAGAGAAAGGTAATGAAAATTAATGATACTTTGTACATTCAAGCAATCACTCATTCGACTATTCCCACCGAGTTTGTAAGCCCATTTTATCCATGTTTTTGTTGATTTCTTGACTTGGAAACCCTTGTTTCCAGTTTCCCTATGATCACCAACCTTTTCTTGCCAAGAGTTTCTCTGTATACTCTCTTTGGACTTGTATTGACTTCATTGTCAGGAACATCCTTATAGCAGGAGCCGGGGTGGAGGAATCTAGGATCTGTTTCGACATGGTAGCGCTGCATTGAGCAGGTATAAATTATAACTACTTTGCTGCTTTTAATTAATAATACAAAAAAATAGTTCCTTTGAAGTATCTTGTGCTATTATTGTTCATATTTACAACTATTGGAATACTAAGTGGGGGGGTGAATCAATATGAACACTTTTATCACTTTTAACCACAATATATATTATTCAACTTGATCAATAGTATTCAACAATATATCATCTATGATTGCATTAAATATATCATGAGCATATAATCATAAACAACATCACATCAACATCATCATATCAAATACACATACACTAGTATTTATGTGGAAACCCAAATGGGAGAAAACCACATAATTCTTTCTTATATATATCAAGAATTCATTTATTGAAAGCATCAACTTCCCAATTCCCTAGCTGCAACTGGAAGGAGGCTATGCCCCCCTATTTACATGCTCCAACCTGAATGAAGCTACAACTCTCTGAATTCTATGGATCCAACCAGAAGGAGGCTACAACCCGAAGGAAGCTACAACTCCCTGAATTCTCTGGCTCCAACCAGAATGAGGCTACAACCCCTTGATTCTCAAGCTCCAACCTGAAGGAAGCTCAAACTCCCTGATTCTCCATCTCCAACTGGAAGGAGGCTACTGTCACTGTCACTACCAATAAGGAGGGGGGAGGGGGGTTGTAGCCTCCTTATTTTGGTGTAATGCCTGGATTTTATTGTAATAACTTCACAAAATTGTATCGACTGGATCCTTGGGTCTTTTGATAGTCCTTTTAACTTTTTCTGATTTTTCTTATATGTGTTGTTTACTTTGAATTGTGTGAATATTTTGTGATTTAAATGTTTCCACTGGACATTATTACGTTGAATATGATAACTAATGAAAGTGACTTTAACATTGGTTCTTCATTCTTATATCGATTATTTTTCATTTTGAATTTCTTCATTTTCAACATGAAAGTTCAAAACAAGAGTATGAATGATTTCATGATGCCTTTCAATGATTAACAAATGGTTCCATAACATATTTTCCTTTCCAGGTATTCTTTGTTGGTTAATGAATGAAAACTTTGGTAATAATCATGATTCAAAAATGGAATCCAAAAATAGATTTATTATTACTTTTATACACTTGTTCTTGTTTTCCTAATACTATATGATGATATTTCAAAAAGGAATGATCTCATTTGAGAATGAGATAGAGAACTAGATTTCGATGAATAATCAAGACATGACTTTTCTTGGTCTTAATCCTAATGGTCATAATCCTTATCATGACTTAAAACTATGAACAATGATTAAATTTTCTTTATGTATTTGGAACTTTCATTTGAATTACATGACATTACAAAGGTCATTACTATAAAAGTTCTTGTTACTATCATGTCATGGTTTTCAATTCATTATTGTTATTACTTGGTCATTATGCAAAGTTCTTTGCAATTAATTGTTTTAACGATTGTTCTTAATAACCACGTAATTCGAAAAACTAAATTGATTACATGTTACACTATGTTAAGACATGTGGCTAATAAAGCAATTGAGAATTGCATTGTTTACCATCAATTAAATGGAAAAGTGGCCAAGGTGAGTGACACATAAATTTTAATGGATACGACAGTAATAACACGAGTTACCCATTTGCGGGTAGAAAGAGAAAAGTGGCCCAAGAGTTGTCCATGATTTAACAATTCATTTTTGTCCATTTGTTTATAGTTTGTTTGTAAAATAAGCATATATATGAGTTTAATTTTATTTTTTGTATTGTTTTATTATATTAATAATTAAATATTTAATTTAAAACAATACATAATGGAATGTTCCATAGTTATTCTCAAATAATTTTTTTATTATTAGGGTTTTATTTTTTTAGCATGAATATATGTTTAAATTATTGGTTTGATTTTGTCTGCTATTATTAATAATTGTTTTGATTGTTTTGTTTACATGATCTCATACTCTAGATCATGGAAGAGAGTTGGAATTGCTCGTTTTGGGAGAATAGTTGCTAAAGGATTGAAATGAGAAAACTAAAAAATCGCTTCACTTCTCAGGAGGCGAAATCAAATCTTCATTTCTGGGCAAACAGTAACGAATTTACAGAAACACTTGAAAACCCATATGCAAAACCAAGTGATTTACCTTAATCTTGAGGATTTTCTCCAGAAACATAATAGTTTGGGAGATACAGATAGATCTTTGACATGAAATTTTCCATATTTTGTGTTGCAATCAGCCTCCAATTTGGCTTTTGTTTGAACGACCCAGGGATATCAGAGATTGATGTTTAGCATGAAATTAATAAAATTAAATCAATTTATCTAGTCTGGGCTTATAAAAAGAAGATTAGAGCTTTGGAAGAAAGGAGGAGCATGGAATAGAAAATGTACTTGGGATTGTAATGGGAAGACAATGAACCTCATTTTGCTTCAGACTTTTGTTTTGTGAGTAATTTTAGAGTTTTTTTTAATATAATATCATTTGTTTTCATTTATGTGTTCATTTTCTTCATGTCATAGCTTTGTAGAATGAAACCTTGGATTTTTTCCACGTTTTATTAATACATTGTTATGATATTAATTTGTGTATCTCTTGTTCCAAAGATTAATATTTAAAAAATATCATTCATTATCTCAACTTTATCAATTCTTTGTGTGATTGATAGATAAATGCATGTGTAAAATGTATTAGATTTTTCTTATACAAATTACATGTGTTCAATCATTTCTTTTTAATGAAATGTGTTTCGTTAATTGAAATAATACATTATTTTTCTCCATAAAGGACTGATCTCAAAGTTGCTTCATTTCCTTATCTGTATTAAATCTACCCTATTTTGTTGAAATTTCTTTCACCGGAATTTTGTTGGACTTGAAGTGCAACATTGTCTGTCTGAGAATTTCTTTTACAGGTGGAAAATCTAACGGATATTTGAAGGAGAGGATTCAACCATTAGATTGCAACTCTGCTCTTGATCATGGTAGTTTAGTCATTGTATTTTGTTATATTTTGTTTGTATGGTTTGTTTGAATGTAAATTTTTTAATTGTAACGGGTTAGTTTAAATGCTTTGACCATTTGAATAATTCCTATCATAAATTACATTCAAAATCATTTAGTTTAGTTCGATAGTTAGCTTAGCTTGAATATTATTGTTTCAGTATGATTGAAGTTTGAATTATTTGTTTTCTTTATTACTTATAGATATTGTTTAGATTGGATTTGCCCGGGATTAAGTTCCATTACATACTTTGAAATTCTTGTTTTCACAAGGTTTCTAGTAAATCTTGTACCCATGTACAACTTGTAAATTTTGTGAATTTATGTAATTAAGTGTAAGGTTATCTAATCTAATAGATCATTGTAAATACTTGAAATCTGACAGTTATTAGTTAGGATCTTAGACAAATTTTCATTTATTTATTAGATATATCCTTTCATTGGCCAACAGAGTCGTTAAACCCATCATGGATAGTTACCTTAAATGACTTAGGTTACACTTAAACAACCTTGTACCATACTATTCCCTTTTAGTTGACGAGTGGTCAATATTGCCCGTCAATAAATGGTACTAGAAGGAGGGCAAGGTAAAATTAAATGATTGAATGCTTTAGTTTCAAATTATCTGATTTAATCATTTAGCACTTAGTCTATAATTATTTTGATTTATTATTTATCCTTTTGTATGTCATAAATGTGCTTAAGGGCTGGTTAGATGACAAGCTAACCTACTTGGAGTTAATATTTCCATTGCTATGATAATCGATGTCTCTTTCCCAAATCAGTGTATGGGAATCCACTTTCAATTTTCCATCAGTTAACATTCCTCATGAAACAATTTCTCTCTTGTCAAAACTTCAATTTGATGGTGCAGGAAATATACCTGCAAAGGATCATCTTAACAAGTTTTGGTGTAAATGCATCAAGCATAATATTACAGATTTAAATATTTTATGCGGGTTGTTTTCTTTCACTTTCAGAGGTTGAATCAAATTTTGGTTTGAATCTTTTCGGGCCTATTCTATTTTTGATTGGTTTCAATTTGCGAATGAATTTTTAAAATCCTTTGAGGTTTATGATTGTGATAAATTATGTGAAGATTTCAAGGCTCTACTAATCAAGGATGATTCATCTTCAGAAGATTTTTCAACAAAGATCAACCATTTTCTTTGTAAGTTTCGCCTAGATGATTTATCTTTCGTACTAAATCTTATTTCAAATGCTCGTGCCCCTTTTATTCAACAAGATTCAATTGCAAATGATGAATTAGATACAAATCATAACATCAATTTGCAAGATGAAATTTGTTTACAAAATGAGATGGATCCGTTAGAAAATTTTGAACAAATATGAGGGGTAGAACCAATTGAGAATAATTTTACGGACAAAGAAACTAGTCTTTCTTACAAACAACTTAATATTTAATATTTTACTAAAGTAGATATAGTGGAAGAGGATTTGATTGTGAATCAGGGTGCATGTTTATATTCTTCTAACTCTTTCTCTAATCAGTTCCCAAATTCAATTAGTAAAGGACACATAGGTGATGAGTATTATCTTAAGTGTTCTAATATTTTAATAGAACCGATTAGAGATATAGATATTAAATTTAAAGTAAAAACCTTAAATCCTTATCCACAAATCACACTTTTTTTAAAAGAAAGATTAGATACATGTCATGAAATTGTTCTTGAAAATCCTGTTGAGCGTATCATGTTTGAGAGTGTATCATCAAAACAAAGTGAAAGCATTAAGGCAAGTGAAGAGGAATGTCTTGGAAATATCATTGTTGATTATCATTGCTCAAGAGAATCTTTTCATTTGCTTATTGACGATTATTTTTATTCTTTATATCCCGATCTTTTTTTAGGTTTTGATGTGCATAACACTTTATCCACTTTATTCTACAATTCACCATCACAATCTGATCTTTTTGATATATCAAGTATTGGTGATGTAACTATTAAACATAAGAATAATAGAGACGGATTTGGTGGTCTTTCACTACAATCATTCACACGAGAGAAAGATATGTTGCAAGATGATCCTTCTCAATTGATTTCCGAAAAAAAACAATGCATTCATTATGGAGATCGAAGATTCCATACTTCATATTCATTCATTGATTAGATTAAACTCTCATGATTCTACTACACATTTGGAACCAACTCTTCTCATCAAAAGGAATTCTCAAACCAACAATTTGATTTCTATAATGAATCCTCATACAATGTGTTTATCAATTGTAGATCTAACTTATCAAAGTGATAATTTGCATTCTGAGTTTCATGATAGTATTGAAGATTGTCTTGAGAATTCATATCTAAAAAATATTCAGAGTAATGGTAAAGTCGTGCTTACTTTGTTTTTTATTGAAAATCTAGGAGGTAAGCATGACGTGTTTTTTTCATATCCTCCATGCGAAGAAATTCATGAACAAGTGGAGAATTGTCAGGAGAATGGAGAACTTCGATCTTGGCCGATGGTTATGTCAGGTCCCCATAATTTTGGAATGTTTTCTAAATTTAGTTACATTCTTCCATGCTTTTGTGATCCGTATCATGATAGAATTTCAAATTGGTTGGAGGGTTCATCATATTAAAAAATTTCGACATAATGGTAAGGATATACTTACCTTGTTTCTGAATGAAGAGCATAAAGAAAAAGGTAAGTATGATGTGTTTATTTTCATTTATGAAATACTTAAATCCATTTTACTAATTGAAAATTTCTTTGTCTTTGCAGGATTGGAGTTACTTCAATGGTTACATTAGGAATTCCATTACACTTAGTTCCTATAGAGTAGAATAGTGTAGAGTGGATTTAGGAATAGGTTAGATTTTATTTTTGTTCTTTCACTTTTTCAATTTGAATAAGTTCAACAAGGTGTCACTTTCAGGACAAGGGAAAATCATCATTCAAGGAAGTCTTCTCTTCTTTTCTTTTTCATTACTTATTTCTTTGCTTATCATGTTTAAGCGTTTCCCTTCAAGTAATATCTTTAATTTCTTATTATTTTTAGCTTTATTGCAGAACATTTTAATATGATCATTTTTTCAAAACTAGCAAGCAAGGATAATCTGAGTAAACTAATGAAAATGATCTCAACTTTTGATTATATTCCATTTAACATTACCTTTATAAGGTCGTATCTTAAAATAATTTATCAATACATGCGACTTAACTTTGCAATATTTATATGGTCATTTCTCTACAATTTAAAAAAAATCAAAATGTTGTAAAGGAGACGAGAGATAAACAATTGAAATTTATTTTAGTCTTGACTTCTTGAATGGACTTAACTTGTTTTGAAAATGAAAAATCATGATTGCACACCCTAATAAAAGGTTCATTTATTTTTCTTCATGTACATAATACGTAATAAAGAAGGCATTATTAGCTTAACATTTTATGTGACAACTGACAATTTTGATATTAAATCTTCATCCAAAGGAAATAAATACATTTAAAGGGTTTTGCTACAATCAATTCAATTAATCAATTTAATTGACCCATTTATATTTTATGAATTGATAAAATTATCCCCTTTACGATACACATTCCTTCTACCGCGACAAAAAAATTCACATTATATTTTCACATAAGATGTTACTCATATTGATAAGGCATGTTTTGGTTTAATTTTATTCTTTTCTCTTCATTTTGTTTTCAAAATTGTTTGATTAAAGTTGGATTTCTTAGCTTATTTCATATTCTTTTATTTTGAAGATTTGTGGTGTGAAAATCATTTGTTTTGGTGTTTTAAAATATGAAATGTTGATTCTATTATGACTATCAAATTTTAAGATTAATGGATAAGGAGTTGTTAATCCCAAAATAAATGGTACTCTGGTTTAAGTAATTCATCCGAACTTTCATCATTCTGAAATTTTGTGCTTGAAGAAATCTTTTGCAAGATAATTTTCAAGAAGAGAATCACCCTTCCCGTGGTGGAACACTTTCCATGTTTTACCTTCATATTAAAACCTATCTGCATTGATTAATTTTCCTTTTGACTATTACAAATTAGTACAAAATGCTATATTTATATAATTTTTGCAATTATGTTTTAATTGGTTCCTTCTTTAGGAACAAATGAGTGAGACTTGTATTGTTATTATCTCAAAATTCTTAATGCCATCCCACATTCTTAGGGAGTAAAGTTCGCTTCCCCATCCATTAAGTAATCTCTAATGAGATTAACATTAATCATAGTGCAACCTTTTTCATATAACAATTGACATTTAAGGGGGTTGGTTGGAGGATATGAGGTCTCATCGCGAGCTGACCTATCATGATCATGGGTATTTATGGTATGAAATTACCATCATCTGGTCACCAAGCTAGGGTAATGGCTCTTAGTTACATGACTGAGGGAAATGAGGTCTCATCACAAGCCAACCTTTTCATTTTTGTAGATATTTGTGAATGACATTGTCACTATATGCTTACCAAGTCGGGAGAATGGCTTCCAACTCATTCTTTAGAAAAGTAAAGAAAGTAAGTTTTAACAAAAGGTTTATAAGCTATGCATATTTAACTAGTGGATGAGATAAAAACAACTAAATGGGTTAAAATGTATCCCTGTCAAGGCTATGGATGCCTTTTGGTTGCAGTGGCTATGCCTACGGTATTAGAGGTAAACTGTAAGATAAAATATTCTAGTCATCACAAATTGTTCCTTAGTATGTGTTCCGATGAAGAATATATTTTGTAGGAAGTTTTATCAATGAATACTCGTCTTTGCATTTTGGGTAATAGTTAGAAGGTTATCTTTTAAAAATCAATTGCAGCTGGTTAAATATTTAAAAGGTTGACTTGTTAATGTGGTACACATGTTTCAAGACAAACTCTCTTTTTGTCAAAATCCTTATCTTTTGTCTTCTTGTACATGTAAATATTCTAGTATCTAGCCAGAGATAACTACTTCATCACAGTGCGTCGCCATTTGTTGCCCCCCAACAGTCCCCCTTGATTTTTTTGTAAAAATTCAAGGAGACCCCCTTGACCATTCAAAAATATCGCTTTCATGACATCCAACTCTATCTTACTTGATCTGAGAAGATGAGTTTATGGATTATTTTGGTCTGATGGATGGATTGTAATGTAATAACTTCACAAAATTGTATCGACTAGATCTTTGGGTCTTTTGATAGTCCTTTTTTTTTTTATCTGATTTTTTCTTATTTGAGTGGTTTGCTTTGAATTGTGTGAATATTTTGTGATTTAAATGTTTCCACTAGACATTGTTACGTTGAATATGATAACTATTGAAAGTGAATTTAACATTGGTTCTTCATTCTTATATCGATTATTTTTCATTTTGAGTTTCTTTATTTTCAACATGAAAATTCAAAACAAGAGTATGAAGGATTTCGTGATGCCTTTCAATGATTAGCAAATGGTTTCATAACATGTTTTTATTTTCAGGTCTTCTCTGTTGGTTAATGAATGAACACTCTGGTTATCATCATGATTCGACAATGGAATCCAAGAATAGATTTATTATTACTTTTATACACTTGTTCTCGTTTTCCTAATGTTATTTGATGTTATTTCAAAAATGAATGATCTCATTTGAGAATGAGCTAGAGAACTAGATTTCGATGAATAATCAAGACATGACTTGCTTTGGTCTTAGTCTTAATGGTCCTAATCCTTATCATGACTTAAAAATATGAACAATGATTAAACTTTCTTTATGTATTTGGAACTTTCATTTGAATTACATGACATTACAAAGGTCATTACTATAAATTTTTTTGTTATTATCATGTCATGGTTTTCAAGTCATTATTGTTATTACTTGGTCATTATGCAAAGTTATTTGCAATTAGTTGTTTTAACGATCGTTCTTAATAACCACGCAATTCGAAAAAATTGAATTGATTACATGTTACACTATGTTTAAGACACATGGCTAATAAAACAATTGAGAATTGCATTGTTTATAGTCAATTAAATGGAAAAGTGGCGAAGGTGAGTGACATAGAAATTTTAATGGATAAGACAGTAATAACAAGAGTTACCCATTTTCTGGTAGAAAGAGAAAAGTGGCCCAAGAGTTGTCCAATGATTTAAAGATTCATTTTTGTGCATTTGTTTATAGTTTGTTTGTAAAATAAGCATAGATATGAGTTTATTTTTATTTTTTGTATTGTTTTATTATATTGTTAATTAAATATTTAATTTAAAACAATACATAATGGAACGTTCCATAGTTATTATCAAATATTTTTGTTATTATTAGGGTTTGATTTTTTTTAGCATAAACAGACGTTTAAGTTATTTGTTTGATTTTGTTTGCTATTATTAATAATTGTTTTGATTGTTTTGTTTACAGGATCTCATACTCCAGATCATGGAAGAGAGTTGGAATTGCTCGTTTTGGGAGAAAAGTTGCTATTGAAATGAGAAAACCAAAAAATCGCTTCACTTCTCAGGAGGCAAAATCAAATCTTCATTTCTAGGAAAACGATAACGAATTTATGGAAACTCTCGAAAACCCATCTGCAGAACGGAGCGATTTATCTTAAGTGAGAGGTTTTTCTCTAGAAATGGCACGGTTTGGGAGATATAGATTGATCTTTGACATGAAATTTTCCAGATTTTGTGTTGCAATCAACCTCCAATTTGGCTTTTGTTTGAACAACCTAGGGATATTAGAGATTGATGTTTAGCATGAAATTTAATTAAATTAAATCAGTTTATGTAATATGGGGTTATAAAAATAAGATTAGAGCTCTGGAAGAAAGGAGGAGTATGGAATAGCGAATGGACTTGGGCTTGTAATGAGAAGACAATGAACCTCATTTTGCTTTACACTTTTGTTCTGTGAGTAATTTTGGAGTTTTTTTAATATAATATCATTTGTTTTCATTTATGTGTTCATTTTCTTTCTGTCGTAGCTTTGTAGAATGAAACCTTGGCTTTTGTCCACGTTTTATTAATACATTGTTATGATATTAATTTGTGTATCTCTTGTTCCAAAGATTAATATTTAAAAAATATCATTCATTATATTAGCTTTATCAATTCTTTGTGTGATTGATAGATAAATGCATGTGTAAAATGTATTAGATTTTTCTTATCCAAATTACATGTGTTTAATTATTTCTTTTTAATGAAATGTGTTTTGTTAATTGAAATAATACATTATTATTCTCCATAAAGGATTGATCTCAACGTTGTTTCCTTTCCTTATCTGTATTAAATCTACTCTATTTTGTTGAAATTTCTTTCACCAGAATTTTGTTGGACTTGAAGGGCAACATTATCTCTCCGAGAATTTTGTTTACATGTGGAAAATCTAATGAATATTCTAAGGAAAGGATTCAACCATTAGATTGCAACTCTGCTCTTGATCAGGATAGTTTAGTCATTGTATTTTGTCATATTTTGTTTGTATGGTTTGTTTGAATGTAAATTTTTTAATTGTAATGATTTAGTTTAAATGCTTTGATCATTTAAATAACTCCTGTCATAAATTACATTAAAATCATTTAGTTTTGTTTGATTGTTAGCTTAGCTTGAATATTATTGTTTCAATATGATTGAAGTTTGAATTATTTGTTTTCTTTATTATTTATAGATATTGTTTAGATTGGATTTGCCCAGGATTAAGTTCCATTACATACTTTGAAATTCTCGTTTTCACAAGGTTTCTAGTAAATCTTGTACCCATGTACAACTTGTAAATTTTGTGAATTTATGTAATTAAGTGTAAGGTTATCTAATCTAATAGATCATTGTAAATACTCAAAATCTGATAGTTAGTAGTTAGGATCTTAGACAAATTTTCATTTATTTATTAGATAGATCCTTTCACCTTCCAAATGAGTCGTTAAACCCATCAGGGATAGTTACCTTAAATGACTTAGGTTACACTTAAACAACCTCAGATTGGACTATTCCCTTTCAATTGACTTGTCCAACCTTGGATCAGACTATTCAGTCACTCTATCCAACCTGTCCAACCTGTCACTGTCACCGATACTCAACCATATCCTCTCACATGGATCATATACAAAGGACACCTCTCAACTATATGTCCAACATCACCAACACATGCCTCTACCAAGCATGTACCAAGATCACCAACATACCATCGCAAGATATGTGTCTCAACCATGTACCAAAGCATGTACCAAACCATCAACCTATACCATACCAAGAATCAACCATGTACCCCAAAAAACACATCAACCATGCACCAACACATGTACCAAACCGTGCATCAAACATGCACCAACACTTGTGCCAAACCGTGCATCAACCACACACCATAACATGTGCCATATGCCTCAACCATAAACCATGTACATCAACACCATACTAAGTACCAATCATGTACCATACAATATATCAACCATGTACATCAACACCTGTACCATACCATGTACCAACAATATATCTCAACCACATACCATATCACTCAATCATGCCATACACCATGTACCATTAGATATATCAAACAAGTACCATCAAATATGTACCTTACAAAAGTACCAAACAACCAAGATCATATACCAAGTATATGCCTCAACCATGCACCTAATATTTGCTTCAAGCAAGTGCCAATGCCTCAACAATATACCAAAGACTTGCCTTGAGCATGAACCATAAAATCATCAACATGTAACCCTAAAAACATGCATATAAACATACCTGTAAATATGTAAAAGACCTGGTGTATGTTATCATAGATCTGTAGACCTTCCTCAACTTCCGCAATAGGATAATAACATCTTCATCAAACTTTACCTTAGTCTCACGGGACTAGTTTTTGGATTAGTCACAAACCCTAACTTTAAACAAGAATAAATACATACATGTAAATAATAAAGGTCTGAAACTTGTACCCAATATTATTCAATATCTTATTTGCAATTCCTCCAAGTTTCACTTCTTGGAATATCTTAGAAAATGAGTTATAAAAAAATGGCAGACCTTCATGAATTCTAGCTTATTCTAGAGAGCGAACTTGTAGAGCATGCCACATATGGAATATTTTATATATAGATATGAAAATCATAAAAAAACATACTAAAAACTTTTCTCTATCCAATTCATTTGGTCTCACTAAATTTGGATCCTCTATGAAGAAGTTATGACTTTTTTACCCGTAACACATGTTTGAGACTAGTTTATGGACTAGCCAAAAACCCTTTTTTCCACAAAGTGTATCTCAGAAAATTGTATGACCTAGATGCTGAAATGAATACTGCAAGTACCTTTCCATGTCTTCTCAACCTCCTTCAAGTTTCACTATCTGAATCATTCTATAAAAAAGGTTATAGAGAAAATGGTAAGATGACCTGTAAATAACATACCTTAGAACACATCATCATAAGACTTCATCCTTCCTTGGAATTCCTCCCTTATTCACTTCATCTTCCCTCTTAAATTCGCCTTAGATATCCTTGTTTACCTCATTTAACAATCACTTGCTCACTTAGACAGATACTTAATAAACTTGTGTGTACAAATGAGAGGCTCTTGATGCGTATTTATACTTTTCCAAGTGATTTCTTTACTTAACTTTAGGGCTGACTAGTAACTTATTGTTTACAACTGTTTTACCCTTTTTCCTCATTTTGGGGTCAACTAATAAATTCTTGTTTCAACCATTTATGGGCTTCTTAACCATACTTCAGGGCTTCCATCTTCAAGACCTCATAACTCCTCAACCGTGAGGAACCATGTGGCGTACCACCTATCACCAGAAATGATATGACAAGGAATATCCATCCATGAGTGAGTTACCTGCATTTACACTGCCCTTCATGTTTATATTCCTAAACCAACTTTGGGTCCCATAACCACACCCACGGGGCTACGTGTATACTACATCAAATGCACCCAACTAATTCACCATCAATCTCGATCATACAAATGTCAATCAACTGTCCAACATTCTTATCCACATATCTGGAACTCTCCAAGGGTTGACATCAATGTCTAAGGGTTGACATCAATCTCTAATGGTTGACATCAATGAAAACCAACTGTCCAACAACACTTTTGTATACATTTCAGTAGTATACTAACTGCTTTGTTCTTTTCCATTATTTTTCATAAGAGCTAATAGGTAGATATTACTATAACTACCTCTCTGTATAGATATACTTGCTCAAGGTTTTTGTAGGTTGTGGAGAAACCATTTGCTGGAGTGAAAGGAATCTATCAATCAGGAACAACACCGAACTTTGGGATCTTGGTGAGTTTATTTTCCTCTTTTTTCAATAAGTTAGTTATTCTTGTGAAATTTAGCTATCATATCTTAGTTTGGTATTAGGATTGAAATGTACCTTATATATTGTCATGGGTACACTACAATATAGATCACTATTGTAGGGTATTTTCCCCAAAAGTAGTATACTACCAATATTTGTGATTAAGCCCTAGGTAAAAGATCCTTGGGAAACCCATGGCTAGCTATGTACAATTGTTCATAGCCTAAGTAAATAATTTTTACAATTTACATGAGGAAGAAAGTCACTCCCATGAAGAAGTCACTTGCAACCCCTAGATGTGTCAAAACACCCCTAGTCATTCTCTTAGAATGTCGTGAGTTGTTCTCTACAGACCAAGATTCCCAACAATATTGCATGTATAGGTTGAATTTATGGGGTTGTCAATGCGATTCTAGACTTTCCCAGAACTCATATTTTCACCAATTAAAAAATTTATTTTCTTTGAGCCTGTTAGATTCTTCAGCCTATAGGCCTAGAAAAAGTTTTGCCTCGTAGTCAACTTGTCTAAATATTTTGGGTTTTAAGGGGTTAGAAAAAATTACCAATTTTGGTAACATTCATGGTCTAGGTTGGGTCTCCTCCGTCACTCGAGCTAGGGCCTCCTCCGTCTCTCCTCTGTCACACTGTCGAGTAGGGATGTCACTCTCAGTTGGTCCTTTATCGTTGGGGCTAGGGATGTCGCTCTTTGTCGGTCCTCTGTTGGAAGGGATAGGGTTGTCGCTCTCTATCGGTCCTCTCTTGTCTCTTGTAGTCAAGGTCGGGGAT
Source organism: Picea sitchensis (assembly GCA_010110895.2). Classification (NCBI taxonomy): domain Eukaryota; kingdom Viridiplantae; phylum Streptophyta; class Pinopsida; order Pinales; family Pinaceae; genus Picea; species Picea sitchensis. The sequence continues at coordinate 437,257 of SNQJ01S0007408.1, read as the reverse complement.
AACATTTACTATTTACTGTTGTCGGGAGCTCGAATGCGGTGAGGCGAGGTTTTTCTTTGGCTTACATTTTTTTTTCATTTGGTAATTTATATAATACATATAATATATTATATATAATTTATATATTATAGAAATATTTATAATCTATTATAAAAATTATATACAACACATTTAATAAACTATTTATATTATATAATTAATATATATTTTAATAATTACAACCCATAATATCAGATTGAAAAAGAGAATAAGTGATTTGGAGGATGCTCTAAGTCCAAAACCATTGTTTGCAGAACCTTTATCTATTATGGTTCTAGAAATAACTCCACAAGACACACCAGGCACATCCTATAGAGTCAAAGGGATGCTAAATTGTTAAGCGGTGTCAGGATGTACATTGCAGAGAATATAAACAAGAGGCTCAATACAATTTTGGAAGCATGGGAAGTAAGCACTAACCTAAGGATTTTTTCACAAATAATTTCTTCTCTTACCGCTTTTCTACAACAACACTTGGAAAATGATGAGTATTTTTATAAAAATTATCTGAGTACATTTGTATCCCAAGTGTCAGACATGAGTGACTTTAACGGGAAACAACATGATTTACCCTCAAATAATAGAATGAGACAAATCAAGGCTAGTTGGCTCACAAGGATATAACCCCTGCAAGAATAAATTATGAGTTGTAAAAATATTGAGGGAAAAATAAGTGATTCATTTTTTAAATCACTTGAAATAATTACGGATCTTGAGGGACCACGATTAATTAGAGAATCAACACTATTAACCAATGAACAATTAGAATATGATTAAAACATACTCAAGATTTCATGGAGTGGTGAGTTTGACAATCTCATTAGTTTCCTAGAAGAGGAAATAAAACGATGGTTGGTTAAATTTGTTAATGATAATGAAGATCATTTGGAAACTATACAAGATTTATGCTTCAAGTGCAAGGCTATAGAAGATGCGATATTTTTTTCTTCGGGTAAATCAAGACATATCGGTTCCACCGTTAAAGGATTATATCAAAAATTGTCTCAAGAGTTTGTTGAATGAAATAACTAATTCTCAATAACTACCAAGAAGCACTTGCACCAAAAAGGGTCAAGTTACAACTATATTTATGAATGTCTTTCAAAGGGTATCGGGTAGGAATCCCTCCATCAAACTCTGTTTTCATTTTGTGAGTACATTTTCTTTCGAAGCTTTTTCCTTTTTCATCTCAATCTGTGATCATCTAGCTTTATGTGTTTATTTTTTACTTGTAAAGCCGATCCTTGATTTTTTTTTCTCTCTTATTCCAGGTTACCTTTGCTACTATATGGTTCATTGGAGCCCCATCCCAATCCACTAGGATAAACACATTTCATTTTATTGTTTAAGTATCATGGATATTATTTTTAGATGTTTATGCACACATTTTATTTGAACTTAGACAACCAATTTGTAATATTATTTTAAAGACTCTCACATAGAGCTCTTTGAAGAGCTCATAATTCTAACTTTAATTAAAGCATGAGATTCAAGTATGTGTTTCCATTTCATCTTTCATGATATTAAATGTTTGAAATAATTTAAAGTAAATGTTTTGGACCGTCAGTTATTTTTTGTCCTATATATCTTGCTTCGAAGCATTTTCCCCTTACTCTATGAATGGATTTGATGGAGTGGATGTAGTTATTTTGTATATTTCAATTTAATTTATTATTCTATTATGGTTTACCAGTCATCACTTTGTTAATTTTTTTACCACCTAGTCCACTCTCAGGTGTTGATGATATCAATGATAAAATCTATTGTTTGAATAAGTGAATTTAAAATCTGAGAGAGAAAGAGGAGTACCACCTCTATAAAAACGAATAGGGGATCTTAAAAATATTATAAGAATACCCTATGGGTTGAATCTTGTCCTTAACAGGAAAATAGATCAACGATAACAATGCGGCAACATAGCCAAAATATTTATCCGAGCAATAGTAAGATTACATGGTGTACCAAATGTTTCTTTGTTAGATCAATAATCAAATTTTACTTCAAAATTTTGGGAGAATTTGTTTCTATAATTTCACACAAACTAAATTTTTAGTACAACCTCCCATCTAAACTGTGTTTTCTAGACAAAAATGGTTAATTGAAGCTTGGAAGATATGTTCTGAATGTGCGTAATTCATCAACCCAAGTGTTGGGAAGACTATTTTTCACTAGTGCAATTTTCTTTTAACAATGTTTACAACCATTCTCTTAAGAAGAATCCATATAGAGCCCTACATGGATGAAAATGTAATTTATTAGTTAGTTGGGACATCTTGGAACCATGTTTGTCTCAACAGAGTGGCACCTTATAAGAAATGGAAATTATAGTGAAGTGTGTGCAACAAAGTCTGAAGGTGCATATGACAAACACATAAGTTATACAAATAGAAAAGATCATAATGAAACTTTAAGGTTGGAGAGAACGTTTTGTTAGATTTAAGCCAAAAAGGAGTTTCTTATGTGTGGGTAAATGGAAGAAATTAACACATAAATATTATGTACCTTTCAAGAATTTGGTGCAAATCAATGCAACTGCTTAAAAATTGGCCCTACCACCACATTTAACCATTCATAATCTATTTTAAGTGTCCTTATTTACAAAAAATCTGCCTGATCCCAAACATGTTTTAAATTTTGATGTTATATAGATAGAAATTGTAGCACCCTACCTTTTTTCTATGTGTGTTAGGAATTCTTGAAGTATAACAAGAGCATGTAGGAATATAGAATGCACCATGTTTGTTTAGTAGTGTTGGTGCGAGAATTACCCATGATGGTCACATGAGTAACTCCGACATATATAAAATAATACTAGGCTATTAATAGGTGCATTTGTGTAATGGATATCCATTCCTAGTAGTAATAATCTTTGCATGGGAGACAAAGTAAATAGGCTATTAATAGGTGCATTTGTGTAATGGATATCCATTCCTAGTAGTAATAATTCTTGCATGGGAGACAAAGTAAATATGTTATTTATAATATATGGAAAAAAATTAATAAAGGGAAGACTTAAGCTAAGTTTAATTATATTAAGCTAAAAGAGATTAGTGCATTAGGGTTTTGCATGTGGCGTATAAGTGGAGTCCTCCATGCAATTAAAAACAATAGTTTAATGGTTGAATGGTGTATTCTTAAGGAGAAGAAGGGAGCTTATTCTTCTTTCTTCATTTTTTTTGGTTTGAGGATGTTGTGAATAAGTTATTTTTAATTTTTATTTCCATTGTTGCATGTAAGGGTAGGTATTTTCTATTTATCACGAGGGAAGTTTTCTTGGTTGGTTTGAGGAGATTTTTGAACTGGTTTGAGGATATTGTGAAGAAGTTATAGATACTTAGTTAGTATAAATTTAGTATAAATTTATTAATTAGGGCTCAGGGGTGAAGGTTAGGTTGAAAGGAGAATTTTCTTCCAAATTTATGTTTCCAATTTTGTTGTTAGTTATGGATTTGTTTGGAGTTGTGGTTGGATTCTTGGATGAAAAAGTATTACTGGAAAAATGCTTGTTGATTATGTTGTTTAAGTCATATTGAGTGTAAAGTATTCTTCTTTACCTTCTTGCTTATATCCTTTTTCTTGTTAAATTTACTTTTGATATTATGTAAATGTTTTTATTTTGTGGGTATTTCTAGGTATTTTGTTGTAGTTAGTAAATTGTAATACTAGGGTAGCCATTACATTTGGTATTAGATCCCTAGGTTTAAACACTAAGGAGATATAGGATTTACATAATCAAAGATATTATAAAAATCGTTATATTTGGGAGCTATGGGATTTAGATGGTTAAAGATATTGTAAAAAAAGTTATGTTAGAGGTAGATAAACACTAATGATGATTAGTGTGCATTATTGTGCAAATTAGTTAATAACATACAATATTTTAACATAAAAAATAAAATAAAATACAACCAAAGAAACATATTTATAAAATAGATTTCATTAATGTGTATAATATAATAAATTTCTCATTTACAATACGAATAATTGTAAATTAGATTCTCTTTTTTCTTTGAGTAACTGCCCTATGTTAAACTAGGTAAATCTTCTAGGATACCTATGATACCTTGTAAAATAACCCATAAAAGTTGTGTGAACCTTACAAGAGTGAGCCTTAGTTCCAACAAAAGACTTTGTGAGAAACACACGTAAAACAAGTATGATAATATTATACAAATTAAAAGTATGAATATAACTATTTTAATAAATAAACAAAACAAAGAGCAAGAAAGATATGCATAACTAAAAAGTATCAAAGAGGATAGTGTTCAGATTTGCTATATAAATTTTTATATTTTTAAGGTAGTTAGAAAATAAAAAAATAAATATTTGTCAAGGTAGTTAGAAAATAAAAAAATAAGAAAAATTAGATCTGAAAATCAGTCAACAAGTAAAATTAATTAAGAACACAAGTAAAAATAATGATGAAGGTAAAATGGGTGTTGGGATTTGAACCCAAACTTTCTTGGAAGACTACAAGAGCCTTACTTAAACCACACCTATGGAAGAGAAACCTAGATCTCAACTTTAAAAGAAACCCATAACCACATCTGCATTTTAAAGAAAACCAAAAAAAATCTAACTTGTAGCAAATGGACAAATAAAATTGTGACAACCAAAAGAGAGTAATGGGATTTGAACCCACAACCTTTTACCCAAAGGGTGAGTGCTCTTATTGGAGATACATATACCTTCAATACATATAATCTATAAATAATGAAATAATTAATTAAAAATACATATACAAATTTTTTTGATAAAAAAAATTATAAAAAAAACACAAAAAGAAACAAAGGATTTAGGGTTCCAAATCGAGAAAGATGAACAATTTAGTAATTTGACCTTAATTTTTGAAGCCTTGATCCATTCGGAGTCTTCTTGAGCTCCTTTCAAAGCTAGAAATAAACCCCACAACTTTACTTCTTTTCTTAGAGGTTAAATTCTCTAGAATTTTTGCCCAAAGTTGCTTGCAAGGTGAAGAATATAAGAAGTGATGAAATTTCAAGCCAGAAAAAAAATCCTTCCCATGATACTTAGAACGACGCTCTCTTATAATATGTTATTAAACTCATTAAAAACAAAGATAAATATGCCCATTAAACTTGCAAACGAAAGCGAAAATTCTACATAGCATCCACAAATAGAGCTATTCCAATTTTTTTCACATTTTAATTTTACAACAAAACAAAAGAAAAACACTTTCATATTTTTAGATGCATGAACTGTTACATTAAAATCCTTAAATATATTATGAAGATGCATGAACTGTTACATTAAAATCCTTAAATATATTATGAACAACTACAGTAAACAACCAAGAAAAAATACTAAAATAGTAAACCATTCCAACCATGAAAAGAATGGATATTAGAGTGAAGAAAGGGAGGAGAGATTACCCTAGGCTATAAGAGAAAAACCCTAAGTTACATACTTTGAAACTTTAGATAAGAAAATAGGAAAAAAACCCGAAGTTACATACTTTTAAACTTTAGATAAGGAAAAGGGATGGAGGAATAAATGGAGAAGAAAAGAGGAATAAATGAGAAATTAGGATTGGAGAGTTATTTTGATTTCAATTTTTTTATTAAAAAATATAAAATAAATTTTTGATTTCAATTATTTAATTAAAAAATATAAAATAAATCTTCATAAAAAGGATGGGACACGTGTACCTTTTTCACCATTGATTTTTTATTATTTTATTTTATTTTATTATTAATTAAATTTAAAATTTTATTTTCTCACTATAGTTTTGGGTATGTTTCTAAGTAAAGTAATTAAAGGTTTATATGTTGAATGATTTATGGGTGAGTATTTTTTTTATTAAAAAATTATAATAATTATTAATTAAATTTAAATCTTTATTTTCTCTCTTATAGTTTTGGGTATGTTTCTAAGTAAAGTAATTAAAGGTTTATATGTTGATTGATTTATGGGTGAATGTTTATTCTATTCAAAAATTATAATTCAACATGAAAGTAGGTAAGTGATAAATTTTTTTTTAAGACAAAGTAATAAAAAATGGGTAAATTATATGTGTGTAATGTTGCTAAACAATCAAGGAGAAGGGGAAGGGGAGTAAAGGTTCAAAAATTGAAGTTATGATTTATTTATTTTTAAATTGTAATTGGGAGATTTATATCAATAAAAAAGAATTGTAGCAGAGGTGCAAAATAATTATATGTAGGTCTACTCAATTTATATTAATAAAAAAAATTGCTGCAAAATAATTACATGTAGGTATACTCCTTACTGGATTTGGATTTCAAGCAAAATTGCTAGCTCCTTACTTGTAAAATAAACAAAATCTATGTCCACTAAAACTTCATCCAAATATTTCTTACATGAGTAAATTCTGAAAAATTGTTGACATAATAAATATAGAAATATTGCACGACTAAACTAGATGATTATGGGCCTGGCTTCTTGTCACCATTTGCTATGCTACTAAATGATATTTTTTCTTCTTTACTAATATTGTCCAATTTTCCTTTATTTTTGATGAGGTCCTTGCTATTCCTACCACTGTAACATACCCTACCCCTTAAGTCCTTATAAGGGACGGGGTGTCCAATTTTTATCACTTTATCTAACTTATCTTACTTCCTTCCATTCACATCTCCAACGTTCTTTGCTTATTCAAGGAATTTTCAATGGAAATACATTTTTATTCACGGAGTCACGGACTTGCAACAACATACCTTTGTAATTTTGCTTTCACAAGTTCTCCCATAAAATCTCAACACTTAGCCATATTTCCATCTACATGGGCTCGTAGACTCGTGGAGGTAAAATTCTACGACCCTACTTTCATGAGTCCATGGAGTCTCAATACTTAGCCATTTTTTCCATCTTTGTGGGATCACACAGGTAAATTCCACGACCCTACTTTCATGAGTCCGTGGACTCTCAATACTTAGCCATTTTTTCCCATCTTCGCAGACTTGCGGACTCCCAGAGGTAAAATTCTATGACCCTACTTTCATGAGTCCGTGGATTCTCAATACTTAGCCATTTTTTCCATCTTTACGAAATCGTGGAGGTAAAATTCCACTACCCTACTTTCATGAATCCATGGAGTTTCAATACTTAAACATTTTTTTCCATCTTCGCGGAGGTAAAATTCCACGACCCTACTTTCATGAGTCTGTGGAGTCTCAATACTTAGCCATTTTTTTCCATCTTCACGGATTCACGGAGGTAAAATTCTACGACCCTACTTTCATGACTCCGTGGAGTCTCAATACTTAGATTATATCACGATGTGTCGGGTTCGTGGTATCCATACGCTAGTGTTTGTGGGGAATACGCTAGGGTTTGAGGGTTGGGTCATAGGATGAGGATCCTGGTGTGATCTAGTCAGCCTCCCATAGGGTACTTACCCTCATTTTGATTGTAATCCTGAAGATGTAATGTGTGCAACGCTGATTTTGCAGCAGAATGAATAAAAGAGCAGAAGAGCCAGATCTTTGTGGACGTAGCCCGAGGAGGGGGTGAACCATGGTAAAATACTGTGTTCTATGTGTTGTTAATGAATGCTTCTAATATTCCGTTCATCCTTAGCTAAAGAATGAATGGTTAAATCTAAATATAACAACATGCATGCATAAGTTAATGGTGAATGAATCCTAAAAGTAGATGAATGATAAATGATGATGTATAAGGGAAAGAATCTAACCATAGTCCCCACTCCTTCCTAGACTTCAAACATCTGAGTATTGCAGTCCCCCATTAAGCTATATAGGGTGAGACTGCGATGTGCACTCTGTGCGCAACATTTCCTTTTGGATTACCAGGAGGACTGATAGTTTTGAGGGTTTTGTTGGAAACCTATTTGAGATTAGAACCTAGGTCAGCCCAAGTAACCAACAAGGAATTACAAAATTCCGAGGTGGATTTGGCATCCCCATTAGATATAATTTCCTTGGGCATCCCATCTAGTTTGAATATTTATTTCATGAAGATGATGGCAATGTCTATTACCTTGCAAGTGGATTTTACGGAATGAAGTGAGCATCCTTGCTCAATTTATCCACAACTACCGTGATTGCATCATTTTGTTTGGTTGTTTTGGGTAGTCCAGTGATAAAGTCCCTAGAAATGGTTTCCCATTTCCATTTTGGAATAGGCAGGGGCTGCAACAACCCTTCTAGGTGTTGGTGTTCTACCTTAACCTGTTGGCACTGTAGACATTTATCCAAATAATCAACCGTGTCCTTTTTTCATTCTTGGCCAATAAAACAATTTCCTAAGGGATTTAATCATCTTCTGATAACCAGGGTGACCAACATATGGTGTTTTTGTGCAGTTCATCCAATATGAACTTTTTCAAGGCATCACAAGTTGGGATATACAACCTCACTTTGTATGTTAGTAGGCCATCACTTGTCAGTTGATAACCTTCATACTTCATCCCAGTGAGCTCTTGCTCTAGGTGTATCTTCGCGGTTTTGAAGAACTCATCTACCTCCTGTGCACTTTTAACTCTTTTCTTGAGGTCTATTTCACAAGTACTCATGGATGCTAAATGAATTGCCTTCATACTTCTACTGAGGGCATCATCAACTCGATTTTCTTTTCCTTTGATGTGTTTGATTTCAAATTCAAATTCACTGATAAGCGCCATCCACCTAGCTTGCCTAACATTTAGCTTGGCCTAGTCAAATAAATACCTTAGCCCACTATGGTTTATCATGAGGACAAACCTTCTACCTAGGAGGTAGTGCCTCCACATTTTCAAAGCGTACACTATGGTAGCTAGCTCTAGGTCATGGGTCACATAATTTATTTAATGTTTACTCAATTTTTGAGTCCCTCTTTGCAGGCATTGGTCCACACCAGGAATTACTTTTTTGCGTCTGTAATTTTCAGTACGGGGGCATGTGTTAAGAGGTGTTTCAACTATTGGAAACTTTCTCACATTTTGTTGTCCAAATAAATTTCACCCCCTTTCTCTGCAGTGAAGTGATTGGGTGACCAATCTTAGAAATCCTTTTATGAACCTCCAATAATATCCTGCTAAACCCATGAAGGATCTAATTTCAGTGACATCCATGGGTGTGTACCAATCTATAATGGCTTTGATCTTATCAGGGTCAACTGCTACTCCTTTCTCAGAGATAACATGGCCTAAATAATGGACTTGCCTTTGGAAGAAGTCACACTTTATAAGATTAGCATAGAGCTTGTGCTCTCTTAGTACTTGGAGTACTAACTTTAGATGTTATCCATGCTCTTCCTTACTCCTTGAGTAAACTAGGATGTCATCAATCAAAACTAATACAAATCTATCCAAGAACTTGTTCAGTACACTGTTTATCAAACACATGAAGGTGGTCGGTGCGTTGGTGAGACCAAATGGCTCCACCACAAATTCATAGTGTCCATACCTTGTCCTAAAGGCGGTTTATATATGTCCTCACCCTTGATTCGAACTTGATGATATCTGGATCTCAGATCAATCTTGGAAAAGATGGAAGCACCTTTTAACTGGTCAAATAAGTCATCAATCGTAGGCAAGGGGTACTTATTCTTAATTGTCATTTTATTGAGTTGTCTATAGTCTATGAAAAACCTGAGTGTGCCATCCTTCTTCTTTACAAATAAGGCTGGTGCTCCCCAGGGAGACACACTAGGCCGGATGTACCCCTTGTCTAACATTTCTTTCAGTTGCAATTTGAGCTCAACTAACTCTGGGGTACTCATCCTATAGGGTGCTCTAGACATTGGCACTGCTCCAGGTACAACTTCTATTGAGAAATCAATATCTCTCTTGGGAGGTAACCCTGGTACCTCTTCTGGAAACACATCTCTAAAATATTTTAGTATAGGGTGCTCATCTAGGTTTGGTTTTTGGTCCTTAATTGAATTTAATACTTGTATTGCATACAAAGGGCACCCCTTCCTATGATACTTCTTCATTTGGAGGGATGATATCTTTCTTATTGAGACAGGTTTTTGAATTCCCTAGAAATTTCTTTTCTCCCCTTCATCATTTTCACTTTCTAAGGTTTTGTTATAACAGTCAAGTTTAGCTTTATTGGCAGCCAACCAATCCATGTTGATCAACATGTCGTATGATCAAGAGGAAGGATGTTTAAGGTGTCTTGGGTAGGAAAAACATTCAAGATGACTAGGCATGTTGTTATGACCTTTGTTACCCTTCTTTTTGTTCCCATAGCCAGTTGTACTAGCCATGGCTTAGTGTGCTTTGATTGTTGTAATTTATACTTCTCAATAGTTTGAGGAGAAATATAACTCAGATTAGAACCAGGGTCAATCAAAATAGAAATAAGATGGTTGGTGACCATACCTTCCATTTCCACCACCGAGGCTTGGTGGTCTGTGATCTAGGTGGAAATCCGTGTCCACCCACCTATTTCACTGGCTCAAAACATGGCTTTCCACCTTGGCAGTTTTTCTATGGTTTTTCAGGTCCTGAACTTCCGGGGCCGTTTTGAGGCCCTAAATGACGTTTTTTGGGCACGACAAAACACAAGCGATAATTGGAGACATAGTTTGGGCCAAATGAAATATGTACTACTCGGATGGACCTTTTCGACGAGGTATAGAACATCCCAAACAAATATCATATGCAAAAGTTACTCCCTTGGGAAGTTGACGTACGAACTACCCCCATCGGGGCCCGCAAACCTTTTGGCGTTTCATCTTCCGAGGTTAGGGTTCTGGATTTTATTTGTTTTAAAAATGCCTCTAGAGCCTCATTGTAAACATCATCATATTCTTCTGAATGAGCGTAGCCATCACATCTCTTCTCAGAGATAAGCTTCCACCATTCTAGCGAGTCATTCACTCTGTAATTTTACAGTTTCTGTACATTCTCTCATTAATAAAAATTGTGCATTATTGTATCTATGTGTTTATTTCAATATATCTGTATATTTCATTGTTATATCTCTTCCTTCATTTCATTCTCAAAATAATCCAGATCAGTGGTATCAGAGTAGGCTACTGCTTGTCGTTTCTTAGTGCATGTCCTCGATGAGGTCAGGGTATAGAGAGTCAGGTCTCGAGCTAGTTTCTCTTGAGGACAACCACTCTCACTAGCCCAAGCAACCTCCCATGGGAGAAGATAAGAGGAACAAGGGAGAAAAGGATCCCATCAAGATGTTGCTTGTGGAATCCCTCGCAGAACATGGGAACGAGATGTTGGAGAATTTCTCCCAAATCTTTCAATGATTGCCAACAATGACATGCATGTCTTATTCAAGAAACCGCTTTGGATACGCTACCCCATTCAAGGTACAAGTTAATTTTGATATTCTCGTATTTGAAGGTCAGATTGATGTGAATTCTTTGGAAAAGTGGTTAAATTTGCTCGAAGGTTATTTCGATGTTCATAGTTTTTCTGACAGAGAAAAGATCACCTTTGCACTTCTTAAAACTCTCCCCCATGTCAAACATTGGTGGGAAACTTACTGGGAGAAAAATTTCACAGAGGAGTCTGGAATGTTTGGGGTTGAGCCCACTTGGGAAATTTTTTTATGGATGCGGTCAAGGAGGAATATTACCTTGTGGGAAACTATGATGACCAATACATGAGATGGATCACGCTGCATCAAAAGTGGGACCAAATAATGTCGGAGTTCACAAATACCTTCCATACCTTGTGCACCAAGATGAGTATTGAAGACTTTGAGCACCATCTGGTTCTGAAATACTGCGGGGCTCTACATAGGTACATCCAAACCGAAATGGATTTTCTGGACATCTCATCACTGGGGGATGATTATAGATATGCTGTCAAAATCAAGCAGAAATTTAAGTAGCAGAAGAAGCGAGAATTTGGGTCTGCAAATATGCAACAACCAAAGTATGGTAAAGATATCCATAACTCATAGAACATTCAACCTCAAGACAACCAGTCCAAGCCATAGGAAAAGAAGGTCAATGAGAATATGAAGAAGGACACTGGGAAGTGGTGCGACTTCCACAAAATACCTTGGCACAACACCGATGGATGTCGCTAGAAACAATCATTGGTATTCGAGATCAAAGAAACAGAGCCTAGCCCCGACTCAGACTCCGATTCAGAAAATAATAAAAGGAGACAGATAATTGATGCAGAACTCATTGCTACTATCACCAACGCAACAATACAACTAGAAGAACCAAAGGATGTTGAGGAGGGGGAGTGCATTTTCCATTCACAGATGTGGGTGAAGGGGACCCCATTGCATTTGATTGTTGATAAAGGAAGCCATAAGAACATCATCTTAGTAGATGTTGTCAAGTAGTTGGATTTCCCGACAACACCACACCCACAACCATTCAACATCAGATGGCTCCGCCAGGGAAGATATCTTTGTGTCAGCCAGTTGTTCCTCCTGTCATACGACATCAATCCCTTCAAGGATTGGGTACTGTGTGATGTTTCCCCACTGGAAGTCTGTGATGTTATATTAGGCTAGCCATATGTGTGGAGGCGTCATGTTATTTATGAGTCTCAACCCCGTAGCGTCATTGTTACTCTGGGGGGTCAACCCTATAGGATACTAGAGGTAGTTCCGACTAATGTAATAACAAAACAATGCCACAAGTTAATCTCTCATACCACAAAGTTTAGGCTATTCACAACCTGGTCAGAAGATAAGGAACCTGCAACCATTGCAGCCTCGGCCTAAGACCCTTCTATCCAGCAAAAGAAGATCAACAACATTGTAGAAAAGCACCAAGATATTCCTATTGCACCTACGGGGGTGCCTCCACACTGCCTAATCAAACCAAGTTATGATAAATCCCTTCATGTTATTCATGATGCATCTTCACCAATAAATTCCTCCCACACTCAAGAAGATCATGCAGCTAGATTGGTTAAACAGATCCAACCCATCCAACAACATGTTCATAACAACCTTCAACAAGCTAAGTGAGGCAACTTCTTTAACAAGGTAATAAACTCACCAAGGTTCAAATTTAGCAAAATCTTCCCTAGAGACTTGACGCAATGGAGACCATTTATTCCTAAGGGGGGATGATTGATACATGTGGAAATTCGTGTCCACCCACCTATTCCACTGGATCAAAACACAGGTTTACACCTTGGCAACTTTTCTATAGTTTTTCAGGTCTTGAAATTCCATGGATGTTTTGAGGCCCTAAATGACGTTGTTTTGGGCACGACAACGCCCAAATGATACTTGAATTCATTGTCTGGGCCAAATTAAATATGTACTTATCAAATAGACCTTTCTGACAAGGTATAGAACACCCCCAAACAAAGATCGTATGAAAAAGTTACACCCTTGGGAAGTTGACGTACCAACTACCCCCATCGGGGCCCAAAAACCTTTTGGCGTTTCATCTTCCAGGGTTAGGGTTTTGGATTTTATTTATGTTAAGAAGGCCTCTAGATCCTCATTGTAAACATCATCATCTTCTTGCAAATGAGCGTAGCCATCACGTCTCTTCTCAGAGATAAGATGCCACCATTCTAGCAAGTCATTCACTCTATAATTTTACAATTTCTGTACATTCTCTCAATAATAAAAATTGCGCATTATTGTATCTCTATGTTTATTGCAATATCTTTGTATATTTAATTGTTATATCTCTGCCTTCATTTCATTCTCAAAATAATCCGGATCAGTCCACTTGTCTATTGTCCAAAGCTGCATGGATTTTTGGTATGCTTCTGGCTACATCATCGAATGTGGTAGCCTCTTGGACATTGTAATTTCCCTTTTTGTTTGGCTGCCTACGAGGACAGTCCCTCAACATGTCTTATTCTCCACAACCCCAAAATTTCAACGGTTCCTTCTTTGTGCTTTCAGTCCTACCCGAGGCTGATCCAATAGTTCTATTTCCACCTTGAGATGGGAAGTTATAATGATTCACACTTTTTGTAAGGAAGCCCATCCTAGAAATATTCCCAGAATTATTGAACCTTGAAGGTTTAACTCCCATATTCTTGAATCCCATCTTATTTTTATTCTTCCATTCCTTGGGGGGTTTTGATTTGTGGTTGAGTTGCTCGTAATGGTATCTAGCCTTTCGAATGGCATCTTCCAGGGTTTTAGGTTCATCAAATTCAATCCCGTTACAGAAGGATTGAGGCATCCCACTAAAAAATCGTTGCATCTTTACCTTTTCATCCTTTATGTAGGTCATCAATTCCAGAAACTTGTTGATGTATTCATCTATAGTGAGTTGTCCTAATTTGAGCTCATAGAACTCATTCATCTTTTCATCATAATATCGCTCAAAAAGGTACTTCTTATTGAATTATTTATCAAACTTATTCCAAGACAACCCATTTTCTTGGATTCCTTTTACATTTCTAAGATCTTCCCACCATATAGAGGCCTTTCCATTCAAATTGAATATAGTTATTCGGGCTTTCAAGTTTCTAGAGTAGTTATGAACTTCAATACTTCTTCAATCCCACTATCCAAGCTTCCACCTCTTTCCCTATTTTGATTTCCCCATCAAAAGTAGGTGGCTTGGATTTATTAAATTCCTCTGGGTCCCTGCCCTTGGAGTACTTCCTTTTATTCCCCTTCTTTTAGGAATGGGAACTGGTCCTACTGTTGGAAAGTTCTGTGGATATTTCTACTCCTTCGCCAGATAAATCCTCAGATGAATCTTTGGTTTTGGCATGCGTCTTGGCTCCATGATGAGCCTTCTTGAGAGGGTTTCTTCTTGCATTGTTTCTTTCAGGTCCATGGCTCTTCATGTAAGGTAAACTATGGGTTTTCTTAGACTGGTGTTTTCTCATGTTGTTGGTGGTTGATCCATGTTGCAATTGTCATTGTAGTTCTGAAAGACTTTGCAGAAGGACCACATTTATCTCGGTCTGTTTTTCCTGCTCCTTCATTATCTGGTGACTTTCATCCTCAAAGCTTTACAACTTTTCCCTGAGACTTTTCACGGTCTCAATCAAGTTTGGAGGGGTTTCTGTCATTCTCCTTTCATTATATTCTTCCTCTTTCGTATGGGAACTCTCCCCCCATTCATGGTGGGTCACCATCACTGTTATTAGAGCTTGTCTGATAAATATTGAATTGGTTAAGTGTTGAGAATCAACAGTTCTCTCTTAGTCGACTTGTACATTATCTAAAAAAGAAGCATGGTACATTTGTAAACTGATTTTATGTTGTAGAAATATAGTGTTTTACAATAGTATACAATCCCTATTTAGTTGTGCAAAAACAACATATAATTGTGTTCCTCTCTCCAATAAGAAGGTTTTTAATAAATCCCCACAATTAATTATTTGTCGGGTTATTATTCTCAAGATTCAAGGGTTAATCATTGCACAATGAAATCCATTTGGCTTCCACGTGTTGGGTAAAATGGGGACTCAAGAACCATAGGATCATATGGTCTATCAATACCCATCGTTGGTCGGGATCTCCATGGTCAAAATATAGGTGGGTAAGATTTTAAATTGTGATCTATGATTACAGTCGAATCAATGGTCCATGTCATTATATCTAGTGAAAGTAGTCATGAATTATGCTAAAGGGTCGACGATTCCAACGAGAAGCGCCCACATAAGCCACACATGAGTTGACTAAGAAACACATGGTGGTCACTAAGACCATAGTTGCATTCTTATTGGTGGTGTTATTACCACCTCTCGTCCTCCTGCTATACCATGAATAAATTACCTCTCGGCCAACAAATGTCGACGCACTCAAAGGCCTAAGTACTTCGTCACCCGAATGGGTATTAGTAGGTCCTTATAAATAGGGTAGGGTAGTATATCCTTCCCTTTATAATTTTCTAATAAAATGTATTCAACTCCTTCGTTAGACAAAGTAGGCCAAGTGTAGTTGCTTGCTTTGATACCACTTTGTAACATACTTGACCCCTTAAGGATTTCTAAGGGATAAGGTGTCCAATTTTTCTTGCTTTATCTAACTTATCTTACTTGCTTCCATTCACATCTCCAACATTCTTTTCTTATTCAAGGAATTTTCAATGACAATACCTTTTTAATCCCGAACTCACAGACTCAGGGACTCATGGCTACATAACTTTGTAATTTTCCTTTCACAAGTATGCCTGTAAAATATCAACACTTAGCCATATTTCCATCTACACAGGCTCGCGGACTCACAGACTCGCGAACTCATGGAGGTAAAATTCTATGACCCTATGCTCATGAATATGTGGAGTCTCAATACTTACCCATTTTTTCCATCTTCGTGGATTCGCGAAGGTAAAATTCCACGACCCTAGTTTCATGAGTCCATGGAGTCTCAATACTTAGCATTTTTTCCATCTTCACAGACGCGCATGGGTAAAATTATACAACCCTACTTTCAATTGTCCATGGAGTCTCAATACTTAGCCATTTTATCCATCTTCATGGACTCACAGAGGTAAAATTCCACGACCCTACTTTCACGAGTCCATGGAGTCTCAATACTTAGCCATATTTTTCCATCTTCGCGGACTCGCAGACTCATGGAGGTAAAATTCCACGACCCTAATTTCATGAGTCCGTGGAGTCTCAATACTTAGCCATTTTTTCCATCTTCATGGACTCATGGACTCGTGGAGGTACAATTCTAAAACCCTGCTTTCATGAGTCTGTGGAGTCTCACTACTTAGATT
This sequence comes from Picea sitchensis, assembly GCA_010110895.2. Lineage (NCBI taxonomy): Eukaryota > Viridiplantae > Streptophyta > Pinopsida > Pinales > Pinaceae > Picea > Picea sitchensis. The sequence goes on along the minus strand of SNQJ01S0007408.1, from coordinate 420,637 downwards.
GTTTCATGATGTGTCGGGTTCATGGGTTGGCGGACTTGCGAACCCATTCTCCTCACCTTCGGTTGGGCTTATGCCTAATTCGTCAATACATCTCCTACTAACGCGTGGCATGACACGTGGGGTGGCACATGGCACACATACTTCTTGACATGTGGCATCCATTTTCTCTGCGGGCCCTTGTATAATTCTACCAAAATTGCGTGACACGTGGCACCCTCTTAGGGTGACATGTGGCCTTTTTCCTTCAGGACACGTGGTATTGTCCATGTCATCCGCTGAAACCTTCAACTAAGGGTGGAAAGTTTGGATCATCTGCACAGTCCCTCTGACTATGGCAGATCGACGATCCTAGATTATTCCTCGGAGCTCCATCAATATTGATTGATCAACGATCAGATCTCTCCCTCATAGTTCTTCCTTCAGAGTGTAACTCCATGATGTACTCTGCATAAATCGTCACGATGGACATCAGGATCTACTCTCGGGGGATATAATGGTCAAGATATGGGAACTGGGTCTACGACTTCCCTGCTCCCTTCTCGTATGACCCTAAGTTTAGGGACACTACGAGGATGATGCTCATCAACTCCGAGCCACGTGGGATGTCGTCTTGGTGAGACACGCGGTAGTCACATAGGATCTCCATCTCATGGATCTGACAATTCAAGTTCGATGACACCTGAATCATGTGGCGATCTGACAAGGACTCTCCCTTGCCCCTTTTCTCTGATCACTAATTAGCACGTACCCTCTTTGGACACGGTGGTGATACTAGTCAGCAGGGTACGTCATGATGACGTCACCTTTTTCCTTTGGTCTTGTTCCAAGGAGATTCACCAATATCTACGATGAATTTTCATTACGGCCTCACCCCGATGGAAAATATAGATCGTCCCTTGGGATTCCAAGGTCATTCTGACTAGGAGGCTCCGACTGTGTTAATCTCCATGGACCCAACGGTAGAGAATCGTCCATGATCACTCTCCGATAGATCAACGACCCTTGTTGATTTTGGAGTATGATGTTGTGCTCAACGTCGATGAAGTGTCAAGATATTTTCCTTTCTCCCAATCAACGACTGAGGTCACATCTCAACCATGTCTCGATAAAGGGCCTGAATTTAATCATCGTGGCAAATCCACAACCACGATTCTTTTGAAGCAAATTAGGGATTTCCATTGACTTAACAGTCCACGCCTAAACTTAGCCATTACACGAATGTATTTCTTTGAGTCCCTATCAAGTCTTACTGAGCCTCGAGGATGCTCACTCTTGACTAAGGCACTCCATGGTTTCCTCAGGGCTTCTTCATAGTACCCTATTATTTGAAACACTGGTTGGGTTCGAGCATTCCAACACCGTGGCACATAGAGAACATAAGAAAGGGTATATATATATATATTATTACTGAGCCTCGAGGATGCTCACGCTTGACTAAGGCACTCCATGGTTTCCTCAGGGCTTCTTCATAGTACCCTATTATTTGAAAGACTGGTTGGGTTCGAGCATTCCAACACCGTGGCACATAGAGAACATAAGAAAGGGTATATATATATATATATATATATATATATATATATGCGTAAGAGTACATGCATATGCCATAGGATTACAACGATACACACAGTGAGTAGGGATGTCTCTCCCCTCAGGTTAGTACACAGACATTGAATTATACACATGCATAAAAATCATAAAGATTTGTATCCTTTCCCATATACCAGACACACAATTTTACTCACATGCATACACTCGTAAATAAATTTCACAAGACATGAAGTACTCACAAGCAAGAATGTAAAACTCTTCACACGATTACACATTACACGTTATACACAGTTACTGGTGTCTTCAAAATACACAATTTGATTTGCAAATCAAATGGTTACATTTAAATATTTTTCTATTCATTTATCCATACACATATTCATATCAATACACAGAGGTAGACGAGACACTTGTCTACAAAAAATTGAGATATGTTGAGTATTGTTGTAGAGAGAACTGCTCTCCACCCAACCGTAGGTAAGGTTGCGTTAAAATCCAATAAAACCAACCACCCTCGAGCCAGGGTACGATGCCATGAGAGGAATTCCGCAAGATTTTCCCCAGCGAGTCCTTCTACCCTTTCTCTCCCCCTTTTCTTCTCATCTTATTCCCTCAAGACCTTGTGTATAGTGCCAGAAACTTCTTGAGGGTACTTTCCTATCCATTCTTAACTCCTTCAAGAACTATTCCAACTAATATCTTGATTGATAGTTAGTTTCTAGGGTTGAGGACAGTTCAGATCTATATCATTTTAATTAAGCAGGGTACTGCCTAGAAGATTCATTCAAAACAATGATGGCCTCCCTCTTTCCCACTCCTCTCATGACATCGTAACCTGTGAAGGCCATACCTTTAGCAACAACTCAACATTATGTATTTTATTAAAAACCAAACACACACACACACACACACACACACACACACACACACACACACACACACACACACACATATAGGTCCATTGTTTATCCTTGATATAAAATCTGTCAAGGTCCATTATTTATCCTTAATCACCCATGGGTCGACTTATTGTTTTTCCATAATAACACTTATAATTACAGTCTGGGGGAAACAAGGGTGTTACAACCACTCCTGATTTGTCTTGATATAGGGGTTCTAATTATTCTTATATCTCATATTATTAATCTTGATATTCCTAGCTTGCCTTAGGGGGATCTGCATCATGATCTAGATCTGAGTGAAAAGTAGGTTCCTCTTGCATCGAACCTTATTGTGTCGATCCTTGTTGATATGGACGATCGTTTTTTGAAGGAGTAACCCTATTTTGATATGAATACACTAATGTGTCCCTCGTTTCCTTTTTATACACTTTTGGCTCTTCCATGGTGTTACACACCTAAATGTCGCACTTAAGTGGTGTATGCACTTACTAAGTGTCGCATGCACTTTATTAAGTGTCGCAACTTTGACACCATGGAAGAACATTTGTCATAATCCCTAGTCATAATGGAGGAGAAAAAATAATCATGATAAGGTATGTGTTATATCCTTTCCCAGGGGGTCGCAGGGGGCAGGAGCTCAGGGGCAGCGCCCCTGAATTTTTTTTTTTGGCGGTTTTTACGTCCATTTTTGGGTCATTTTTCGGCACATAGTTTTTGCCGATGGTTTTCTATTTCTGGTTAAGGAATTAGGGTTGTTGAATAATTCAGGTTATTAGATTAGGGTTTTGGATGCTACGGAATCCTATATGTATATTGTATTGTAAACAATGTATGAGATGAATGAATATAGAATATGTTGGTTTTCTCGGTTTGGGTTTCTAGGGGAAAAATCTATTTGTAATGTGTATATTTGCCATTGCATCTTTTCTGTTCTTTCATTGAAAATCTATTTGCGGTAAATAATTATAGAAGGTTAAAAATCTACAATTTTGACCATTTTTAAAGGTCAACACTCCCCTAACCATGTATAAGGAGCATTGAAATCTTGTCAACACTCCCCTGCCCATGTATAGGGAGTGTTTTCAATGCCTCGACTCTATGTTGGGGGAGCGTTTAAGTGGTTAGAGGGAGTTATGGGCAACCCACCTTATTCTAAGGGTTAGTTATGAGAAGATGAGGTCAAGGATTCGAGTCATATCTCATGGATCCATTTTAGGTAAACTCAATATCCATGAGATAAGATAAATCCCAACTTATGGAGATAAATCCTCAACCATTTCCCAAAATACTCCATGATGGTTAAGCCTCCAACTCCTATATAATGAGTGCATTCCAAGATAAAGGGGAAAAATAGAATAGTTCATAGCATCATACCTATCATCTTGTGGCACGCAGGGGATGGAAAAAGGAGAGCTTGGACGAACGCTAGCACAATTTCACAAGGTTGTAAGTTTTTCCATGTTTTCGATTATTAATATATAACTTGGCCTATTTCTCTTAATGTCTATATTGTTCATTTCATGGATGTTTATCTTTGTCTTGTTTAAGTCTAGCATAGATAAATCTACTTTTGCCTAAAGATATATAGTAGCAGAAGAGGATTGTCTCATCTCTTGCAGGAGGGTTGCTTCCATACTAGGAGCTTGGAGATCAATTTCAACAATTGGAGCAACGAGGAAAACTTATAGGAAAGAGGTAATCCATCTAACTTTTCCTCTCTCTCTCTCTCTCTCTCTCTCTCTCTCTCTCCTGATTTCATTAATGAACATATAAATTAGTCTTAAGGGGAAGTTAGTGTCCACTTGTTTTCCTTCTGTCTTGGATAGAAGGAAACCCGATCCAAGGGGGATTTCACCTGTCCGTAAGGGGAATTCACCACAAAAAAAAATGGTGACTCCATTGGGGAAGAACTTTGATGTTTTCCTCGATTTATAGCTCTCTTGAATTTTTTTGCTTGCTTGACATTTCTTGTTATTTTCTTGTTATTTGAACTCTTCATTTTCCCTCATTTTCAGTGGTAAGTGTACAAATTCAGTAGCATGATCTTTGTTGAATCTGGGAAAAAATGTATCCTTTTTTAACCACTTCCAAGCTTCAACACTCCCTATAGCGGCTTGCAGAGCGTTGAAAACCCTAATCAATGCTCTCTGTCAGTGTTTTGGGAAGCGTTGACCTATGTTCAATGCTCTGTCTAGCTTATTACAGGAGTGTTGATCTCCTTCCTAGGTTAGTTTTAAGCTCATTTTGCCTCTTTCTTCTCAGATTCTTGATTCAGAGTTTTACCTCAGAGTCTTTTATGATTGGTTATGACTTTGTTTGATTGAAAAAATTGTGTTTATCGTTCTTTCTGACCTCTTTTGAATTATCATATTTTATCAAATTGTGAAAGGTTTATAGCTGTCCAAAGTTAACTTGATCCTTTGGCACAATCTTTATTTTCAACAGTTTGATCTTTGTTATTTGCAAGTTTTCAAATTACTGCCATTTCCATTCCAAGAATTTCCAAGTCTTTCACTTGTTGATTTTGGAGTGCTTTTCATTAATTTGGAAATTGTATAGGTTGCATCAAGCCTTGTTTTTTGAGTTTCTTTCTCTTTTCGCTTGGGAAAATTTTTGATCCCTTGAGGGTATTCCTGAACTCTTTGGCCACTTTGTTGTTGAGTTTCTTGTTTTTTAGTCCTAAACTCTTTGGCCTTGTTGCAAATTTGCATTGATTATTCATCCTTGTTTTTGAGGTTTTCATAAAGTGTTTTCCCTTTTCTTTTTACATATTTGTGTTCTTGTTTGAACTTGTGTTGGAAGCATTACTGCATTTCCATTTTTTGATTTCTTGTTAACATTTTGAGTGCACCTTTTGTTTGGGTATTTTTTGCTTCTTGTTCCTTTGTATTAGCATTGAACTATTTCATTTTAATTGAAAGTAAGGAAGAAAAAAGGACTTGCATTTGATTTGATTTCATTGCATTTAGAATCAAACACAAATAAAAATCTTGCATTCTAGTTAGTAGGTGGAGCATGTTTGAGCTTACATTTTAAAGCAAAATAAATTACATTTTAAAAATTAGTGGGAATCGTGTATCCTACAATTTATTTGACTCGTATATCAAACACATTTTTCATTCAAAGAGTAGTTCATGTTTCTTGCATTAAATGTTACACTTGTTTCTTTTCTTGAAACCTCTTGTTTCTTTGCTTGAAACCCCTTGCTCCTTTCTGTAGATAGGCTTAATCAAAACTAAAGATTGCATTCCATTTATGTTTTCTTTTGAAGTCTTCTTGGAGTTAGAGTGATAACACCATATAGTTCACTTCCATTTACCCTTTTGAGTAATCACAACCATAAAAGGAACAAGGTACCTAATTAAAATCAACTAGACTTTTTATTTATTATAAAACAATCACAAGTCTAGGTTGTAGGGTGTGTTGAATTTTGTAACTATGGTTGGTCTTCAAAATGTGAAAAGTGAAAAGTTGTGTCTATTGGGGAGGTCAGTTTAGTATAAATAAGGAGTCAATTTGTTTCATTTGTAACTCACACAATTCACATCTCCTAGTAGATATTTTTTTCTCTTTGTGATCTCTACTATTATTCTACAACATTTATATGGTTGAATTTCTGAAGTATAATTTCTTAATGATAATTTGAAAAGTGAAAAACAACATCATTAAGAGTAATTATCAGTTTTCAAAAATATTGTGCTATTATCTATTACACTAGAAAAATCAAAATGGTATCAGAGCGATGGTAAAGAAGAGATCCAAAGACCTATCATCAAGAAACATTTCTTCTCTTGAAATTATATAACAATGATTTACACTATGAAATCAAAAAACAAGCTAGAAGGAGATTCCAACTTCAGAGCATGGAAGACAAGGATTGATCTTATCCTTGCCAAGAAAAAAGTTCTGGACACTGTGAAAGGCAATATTGTGAAACCACAGAGTGATGCAGAAAAAGAAAAGGAACCACAAAATAAAGAGGAAAAGGAAAAGTTAAGGGAAAATGACCTTAATTCAATGAGTATCATTGTAGACTCTATTAGAGACCATTTGATTCCTTACATATCAAATATGGATACGTCAAAGAAAATGTATGATTCCCTAATCAATCTATTTACAATCAAGAATGTTGGTCAAGTGATGAGCTTGAAGAATGAGCTTCGTGATACCAGAATGACAAAGGATGATATTATATCTTCATATTTTGTGAGGATCTCCCAACTAAGAGATAAACTCCAAGCTATCAATGAAGTTGTTCCTGATAAAGAGACCATGATTATTGCACTCAATGGTCTACTTATATCATGGGATGCATTTGCTTCAAGTATGAACACAAGAAGGGAATTTCCTACCTTTGAAGAGCTATGGACCTGCTACGCTCAAGAAGAATCAAGGATCACATCAAAGGAAAGAATTCAGAAAGAAGAAGATGCTCAATCTTACAAAACAATATTCAAGAAGAATGGAGGTAAGAAGATGTTTGGATTTCAAAACAAGAAATTAGGAAGGAGACCTAATCATCAAGGGAAAATAGACATGTCAAAAGTCCAATGTTTTGGTTGCCATAAATTTGGCCACTACAAACATGATTGTCCTGAATCAAAAAAGAAGAGGAAAGGAAGACATCATGCTTTAGCTGCCAATGTGAATGATGAAGAACCTTCAAAGAAAGTCAAGCATGGAGATGCAAATTTCTTCTACTTCTCAGCCCTTGCAGGATCTATTGAAGATAATGATGACATGTGGTTGATTGATAGTGAAGCTTCTAGACATATGACATGTGATCGTGCCAATCTCTCAAGTATGAGGGAGAAAATGATTTCTCATAGAGTAGAACTTGGACACAACAACTCGTATGGAGTCAAAGGAATTGGGAAAGCATCTATTGAGTTGGAATCAGGTAACAATGTTCATCTCAGTAATGTTCTATATATGCCTGGTTTGAAGAAGAATTTGGTCTCCATTTCTTGTCTAGAATATAAAGGAGATATAATAGCATTTGTTGATGGGAAAGTTCTTGTATGTCCCAAGGGCTCTAGTATAGATGATGCTAGAGTTATTGGAATTCATGATGGGAGACTATATAAGTTCCTAGGTCAAAATACTCAAGCCCTTGTACATGATGAAGTCAATCCTAACGAATTATGGCATGGATTGTATGTTCACCTTGATTATCAAGCATTTCCATCTCTAAATAAAATGGTGGTAGGTGTACCAAAATTGCAACCAATACATGAAGGTGTTTGCAGAGGTTGTGCACTTGGGGAGAATGTTAAGAAGCCATTCCCAAGTAGTGAAAATAGATCTAAGGATATATTGAACTCAATACATTCAGATGTATGTGGTCCTATGCATGTGAATTCTCTAGGAGGCTCTCTTTACTATGCAATATTTATTGATGAATTCTCACGAAAGACTTGGATGTACCTGTTGAAGATGAAAGATGAAGTATTTGACAAGTTTCAAGAATTCAAGGCTGAAGTGGAAAACTTGATAGATACGAAGATCAAGACTCTAAGGTCTCAAAATGGAGGAGAATACACCTTCAGATAGATCATTGCCTTTTGCAAATCAATTTGGATTAAGAGGGAGATAATTGTCCCACATAATCCTGAACAAAATGGAAAGGCAGAAAAGACGAACAAATCTATTGAAGAATCTCTAAAGGCAATGATGAATGATCAAAATCTATCCATGTTTCTATGGGGAGAAGCAGCTATGGAAATTGTATATGTTCATAATAGAATTCCTCATCATATATTGAAGAACATGACTCCAGAAGAAGCTTTCTCTGGAAAGAAACCAAGTGTTGAACACCTGAGGATATTTGGTTGTCATGTTTATATTCATGTTCCCAAGGACAAAAGAAAGAAGTTGGAACATTTAGTAAAGAAGGGCATATTCGTTGGATATAGTGAGTCATCAAAATCCTATAGAATCTATATTCCAGGACAATAGAAGGTTTAAATCTGTCGAGACGTGAATTTTTATGAAAATATTGCTTATAGGAAATCTATAGAAGATTCCATGGACTCTAACAATGAAGAGGAACATGAAGATCCCAAGGAAGAAAGTACAGGTTCTCCAGATCATCTTGATGAAGAACCATAACGACCACTTGAACCTGTGGAACCGGTTATTGTTCCCAGGATAAGAAAGAGACTGACATGGCTCAAATCCACCTTACAGGAAGCAATAGGACATGAAGCCCCAGGTGATACCTCCAGGGAAAGAAAGAGACCCAAGAGGTGCCCTAGTTATGCGACACTTATGACAAATCTTGTGAATACAAAACCTTCCACCTTTGAAGAAGCAATCAAGTAGAAAGAATGGAAGAAAGCTACGATGGAAGAATATAATCCATCATGAAGAACGATGTATGGGAAGTTGTGCGTAGATTTGAAGGGAAGTCCGTGGTAACTTCAAAGTGGATTTACAATATTAAACATGCAGTGGATGGAAGTATTGATAAATACAAGGCAATGTTCATGGATAGAGGGTTCTCCCAGAAAGAGGGAGAAGACTATGATGAGACGTTTGCTCCTGTTGCTAGATACACTTATATCAGATCCATTATCTCTCTTCTAGCTTCCATGGGATGGAGTCTACATCAGATGGATGTGAAGACAAAATTTTCTTAATGGAGTGATTGAAGAAGAAGTGTACATAGAGCAACCTCAAGGTTTTGAGGTGCACCAGAGAGAGTCCCATGTTTTCAGATTAAAGAAAGCCTTGTATGGATTCAAGCAAGCTCCAAGAGCTTGGTATGCATGGATTGAAAGTTACTAGACGAGACTTGGATTCTCTGAAAGCTATGATGATCCAAACCTTTATCACAAGTTTGTGAATGATGCACCTATGATTCTACTATTATATGTTGATGACTTATTTCTGACAGGTGAAGAGCCTCTCACTATTCAATGTAAGAGGGAGCTAGCCTATGCATTTGACATGAAGGATCTTGGTCTCATGCACTATTATTTGGGACTAGAAGCATGGTAGAAGCCTGGTGAAATCTTCTTAGGTCAAGCAAAGTATGTTGTGAAGATCCTTCAGAAGTTTGGGATGAAGAATTGCAAATCCATGTCAACTCCCATGGTGACAAACCTGAATAAGTTGAGAGACTTTGATTCTGATATAGTATAACCCTCCACGTACTAGTAGTTGATTGGCTCATTGGTGTTATTGGTTAATACTAGATTGAACATTTGCTTCGCTGTGAACATGTTGAGCTAGTTCCAGGTGGAACCGAGACATGAGCATTGGATAACCACAAAACACATTTTGAGATATCTGCGTGGCATGCTAAATTATGGTTTAATATATGTTTCAAACAATGATGTGCAACTGTAGGGATATACAGATTTCGATTGGGCAGGGAGGGAAAGTGACATAAATAGTACTTTTGGTGTATGTTTCAGTTTGGGCTCTGCTATTATATCTTGGGCTAGCATGAAACATAAGTTTGTTGCACTTAACATTGGATAGTCAATGTGTTGTTGAACTGTCATTCTCCCTATGGAGAATGGTCTAGGTTGGACAAATTGTTGATGTATCATGGATTGACATTTTCTACAGAAAATGGTCCAGGACTGAAATTCTCCTATGGAACAGATGGTGACCTAATCAATATGAATGGTCTGCCCCCTATGGCACGAATGGTGACCTGATCAGGGAGGTTGGTACGTGACTGCCATTTTCTCTATGGCACATATGGTGACCCGATTAAAGAAATAGGTCTGGGACTGACATTCTTCTATGGCACATTTAGTGACCTGATTAGAAGAATGGTCCCTGTAGCCCATGGCGCGACTTTTATCATCTGGAAGGATTGACATTCTTCATGTGGCACAAATGGCGATGTGATTAGGAAGAATGGTCCTTGTAGTCACGAGACACTTTGTTGAGTGTGTGACAACTGTGAGACACTCAATTGAGTGCACAATTTTCAACACCTGACTTATTCAAGCATCATGCCTGATTACACAGATGAAGTATGGCCCAGAGAGTTGATGCCATATGATGTGTCATATGATAGGTTGTTGCTGACGTTGCAGATGATGATGATGATGATATTTTTTGATAAGACCTTTTCATAGATAGATTTTTTTTGTCAACTTGAGTATATTTAGCTGGTTGTTATGAATACCTCCCTAGTTAAGAGGGAGTGTTGAATTTTATAACTATGGTCAATCTTCATAATGTGAAAAGTGAAAAGTGAAAAGTCGTGTCTGTTGGGGAGGTCAATTTAGTATAAATAAGGAGCCAGTTTGGCTCATTTGCAACTCAAGCAATTCACATCTCCTAACAAATATTGTGTTCTCTTTGTGATATCTACTATTATTCTACAACATTTATATGGTTGAATTTATGAAGTGTAATTGCTTAATGATAAATTGAAAAGTGAAAAAAAACATCATTAGAAGTAATTATCAACTTTCATAAATATTGTGCTATTATCTATTGCACTAGAAAAATCAACAGAGTGGAGAGTAAATTCTCCAAGGCCACTAAAACAAAACTAGGAACACTAATGAGCAAAAATCCATTAGTAACGTGAAGTGTTTGTTGGGAAAACTACTCTAACACGGGATTCAAGCGATAGGAGAAGTCGACAAGAGTGCTTAGATCGGTCCCCAACACTCTCTCTTGGTGGGGTTATGCGAGTCAATGGGGAAATCTTAGTAGTGTCAAGTCCTTGGGGTGACACCACTATCTAAGTTGCTTCAGGTCTAAGACATTTATCTTACGTTCCCTGCATATTCGCATAATCCCTCTCCCATGACCATTCTGCCCAACCACCAAGTGCAAAGTGGTATCCCTAGTTGCTTTTCCCAGGTTACCTTCCCAGGTGACTGCAGTGATGGTACTGTCAGTACCTGAGACAGACATGAAACACACAATTTTGTCTCCTTAGGAGGGTCTTTGGTTGCATCTGGTACTTTCACCTCTGGAAGTCCATTACGAAGTAGTTGTGGGTAAATGTCTCTCATTTCTTTGTTGATGGACTCATCTCCCATCTCCGGAAGAGCCTTACTTCCTTTCTCTTTGTCATAAGGGAGTTGTTTGCTTGATCTTATCCTATAGGGACTTTGGTAGTGTGTGCTCTTTGATTTAGCAGACCCTAGTTTGAGTTTGTGTCTATGGAAACAGTTCTAGAGCCTGCCAATCAAGAAACCCCTTTACATGGGGATCCCATCCTTTTCGTGGTCCCTCCTGCAAGAGATGAGACAATCCTCTTCTGCTACTATATATCTTTAGACGGAAGTAGATTTATCTATGTTGGAATTAAACAAGAAAAAGATAAACATCCATGAAATGAACAATGTATACATTAAGAGAAATAGGCCAAGATGTATATTAATAATGGAAAACATGGAAAAACTTACAACCTTGTGATGTTGTGCTAGCGTTCCTACAAGCACTCCTTTTTCCATCCCCTTCGTGCCACAAGATGATAGGTATGATGCTATGAACTATTCTCTTCTCCCAAGATCAAAGGTTTGACACTCTGAAATCCCTTCTCTTGAATGTCTAAGGATCATAAGTATGATATTATGAAGTTTCGTCCATTTGTTTTCCTTCTGTATTGGATTGAAGGAAACCCGATCCAAGGGCTATTTCACCTATCCGCAGGAGGAATTCACCAAAACACATGGGAGGGTCTAATTCAGGTGAATCTTCCTTGGTAATCAATTGATATTCTTCCTTGGCTCCTACCCACAAAGTGGGTTTTCACGTATGATTCTTAACTTGCCTTGGCCGTTTTGGACAATGTGTTTCTAAATGCCATGTTTCAAAGCAAGCTCTACAATGAAATGAAATACATTCATAATAAAGATTTTGTCTCTAGGAGTAGTTTTTACCATAAACCCTTTGCTGAAGTCCATTTCCACATATACGAAGGTGGATGTAGTGGTTGTTCATTTCTTCATTTCAAAACTTCTGTAATAGTATCTTCCAAGGGATTTACCAATGGCTCAGAGAGAGTTTGAACCCCAAAAATGCAAGGAAAAATTTGGAATTCTAACCCTCATAGGAGTTGAGGAAAGGGTATATGTCAATGGGTCGAAGGGCAAAGTCCATGGTTTCATACATAGTCTTGAATTTCCCTAGAACTAGGGACCATATTTCAAAATCAAATCCCTATCTCTAACAAGATCAAACTCAACAATGAAGAAACCCTTTGCACAAGGATATACAAAAGCTTCCTCTTTTAACTAAGGTTTCCAGGAGTTCGAAATCCATTTGTATAGATATGCTAGAGGAGGTCAGAGACTGTCGAAATGAGAAACAAGACCATTGGTACCATAGAAGGTCGTTTGTATTGAAACATCTCTCACTATAGGAATAGTTATCGCTAGATCCCCCTGAACCAAAAGATGCGAAAAACATGATACGTTCTTCACAATATCGCTAAAAGAAGCTCTACCAGGATTACCATTAGAAGGAAGAGGATTGGATCTACATCCACTATCCATACTGGTTCCCATATAATTCCCAAGACTTGCTTCCACGTGAGTACAAGGTGCACCAAAGGAGAAAGATCCCGTTGAAGCGGAAAGATCCACCACCATGCAAGAAATATAATCAATAGGGGGGGGGAGGGTTGTTCATAATAGCTACCACAGAGGAGGAAAGCAAAGAATCGATGGTTGAAGAGGTAAGATCAACCATACTAGGAAGGATTAGGGTTGAGGGATTGTACCCTAGCCACTGATGCCTACCCCTGTCGCATGAGATCCATTTCTTCAGATATGCAAGCTATTCAATCATAATCATGAAGTTATGAATTCAAAAAGGGGTAAATGTTAAATTATGTTTAAGTTGATAAATTAGAAGTGGGTATTCTTAAGTTACAATAATGAGTTTATAGAAAAAGAGGTAAATGTTAGGTTAAGTTTAAGTAGTTAAATTATAAATGTATAAATGTTAAGTTACAAAAATGGATATATGTTTAGTTATGTTTTAAGTGAATGAATTTAAAAGAGGGAGGATGTTAAGTTCTGTTTTAAGTAAATAAATTTTAAAGGGGATGTTAAGTTAAGTTTTTAAGTTGAACAACTTAAAGTGGGTAAGTTCTTTGAAGTTTAATTAAATTAAAAGTGCATTGAGACTTTTTGCAAGCAAATGTAATTTAAAGATGCTTCATACCCAAGGTGCTTCATACCCTTTGGAAGTTAATTTAATTTATAAGTCTATAGAGTTCTTCTACAAAGTATGGATTTTTTTTTTTTAATTTAAATTTAAATTATATCTTTTCTCACCCAGTTATATTTTAAGGTTGAATAATTTAAAAGTGGAAACCAAGTTAATTGAAATGGAGATTGTGATACAAAGGCAACATTTCTAATGAAATTTCTATGAATTATTTTTTAGAAACATAGAATAATATAATGAGTATGCAAAATTCTCAAGGGACATTAAAATCCACTACATCAACTTATGTGATTTTTTTCCCATGACAATTCACAAACATAGAGTTAAGTCTGATATTTTGGTGGTGGCAAACTTAAGCTGAGATCACACATGTTCAAGTTTTATGCAAATTCTTAGTAATTGCATTAATTTATAGTCAAAAGTAAAAACATATGTATAAAAGAAGGTGATTGACTTTCTTAATTATAGATTGATGGTTGAATTATGTAGTTATAATTTGATGATGGTAGTGTGATGTGGAAGATAGTATGAAACAAAAGGTTGCAAAGTTGTGATTGGTAATACATTTAAAAGTACTAAGTAGTTTGTTATTGGGTAATTTTCTTACCTCATTTGTGAAATAGGGAAATCGTCATGACATGTTGGGACTTATATTTTTAAGGGAAGTTGAATAATCGTGAATAGTAAGTTTTAATCCTACTTAAACTTGGTTAGATATGTCTTGAATATTGTGAGCTCAGGTGAGTGTTCCAATAGTTTAATGTATATGTAATAAATAAGAAACACGATGATTATGTCAAATTGATTGGCACAATAGTTTCTAGTTTGTTGTTTCTTGGTACATACACTTGTTATTAGGATAAGTAATGCCAAATTTTGGGTCATGGAATAAAAACCAGGGAATCCTAATGGTGAAATCATAATTGTTATAAAGTATAATTTATTAGAGCTGAATCACCCATGGGTACAAGTGGATAAAGCATGGCATAAAACTTAAATCATAAGGAATTTGTGTCAAATTCTTTACATGTTATTAGGTATAATGGTCTTGAAATAAGTTAAGCTAGATATGTGATATGACCTAGGGAAAATATCAAAATATATAGATCATTGGATGCATATATTAATATTATGATGGACATGGAATTAATAGAATATTTGATGATTATAGGTATATTATTAATACCATTAATTTCTTATTATTGAATTT
>SNQJ01S0007408.1:380310-392923 GCA_010110895.2 Picea sitchensis | reverse complement strand
ACGTTTATGATTTGGCAAAGTTCAAACTTACTTATTCTACGAAATGACTTTATTTACCGATTTAAATTTACATGAATTACTATTTTTTATTGTTCAAAATCCATTTTTAAATGTAAAAATAGATTCATGAAATTCTAAATTCTATCGACATGATGTGACCGTTTGGAGAATAAATACTTTGTTGCACAAGTGGAAATAGTATCTAAAGTCAAGTTGCTACGGAAATGTGGACGTCACTATTGAAACGACGTGAACCTTTCCAGCTGTTCAACATCAATGGCTCTCGACCGTCAACCAGTCCTCCCTCGACGTGAACCAGTTTCGGGTACGGAAAATTACTGAATATCGTACGCGTTTGGAGAAAAATCCACCGATGGCAGGATGGGGTCATTTTGGAGAAAATTACTGAATATCGTACGCATTTGGAGAAAACTCCACCAGGAAATTACTGAATATCGTACGCGTTTGGAAAAAAATCCGCCGATGGCAGGATGGGGCCGTTTTGGAGAAAATTATTGAATATCGTACGCATTTGAAGAAAAATCAGCCAGGAAATTACTGAATATCGTACGCGTTTGGAGAAAAATCTGCCGATGGCAGGATGGGGCCGTTTTATAGAAAATTACTGAATATTGTACGCATTTGGCGAAAAATCCGCCTTGAAATTATTGAATATCTTACGCGTTTGGCGAAAAATCTACCTATGACAGGATGGGGCCGTTTTGGAGAAAATCACTGAATATCGTACGCATTTGGAGAAAAATCCGCCAGGCAATTACTGAATATCGTACACGTTTGGAGAAAAATCCGCCGATGGCAGGATGAGGCTGTTTTGGAAAAAAATTCGTCGAATAACATGCAACACAAGTTGAATCGTACCTAAAGTCAAGTTGAGTCCGTATAATTTAATCCCGTTGCACTCGCCTAAACTCGAGTTGCTTGCCCACTGTTGAGTACGAATAACTCTGAAACAATGTGACCAGTGGGCCTCCAGCCATTGAGTACGAATGATTCTGAACATCATTATTGAAACCACGTGAAGCTAAACATTTCCAGCTGTTGAACATGAATGCTAATATTGAAAGTTGAAACAATGTGAACGTGACCCTGAACGCGACCAGTCATCCCCACCTGTTAATATTGAAAGTTGAAACAATGTGAAGGAAAGTGGAAGGTCAGGGGGTAGGGAGGGGCGTAGCTGTGCCTTCGCCCAAATCAAATTTTATGTTAAGTATGCCCCAGATTCATTCTCAATTCCTGAATTTTCAAACATGTTTTTTGTGAACATAACAGAGATGTTGATCATATCTTAAAATATGGGGTCATTCTCTTAACCTACGATCAAATTCATTCAAAGAAATTCATAGTTTCTAATTAATTTTAATGAGTGTGGGGATTCTTATTGATAGTTGGACCATACTAATTGATTACTTAAAAATCTTATTGTATACCTCTTGGAATGTGATGGGTGTTGGAGTACATGCACAACATTCCACTTTTCAAGGGTCATCCAAGTTTATTTTTAGTCATTCCTAAAATTTTGGGGATTGCCTATTTTTAGCAGTGATAAACATATGACATTGATTAGGAAACTAATGCATATTGGATGTGGATAACTTATCCCCTTAGGAAATGTGCATTTCATTTATTAATTAAAGGAGTCAAACTTATCATTTACCACTCACTAATTAGTGGTATTTACCCTTGTTATTGACCCATGGTATTGATTAGTTCATAATTGACTAAATCTAATTAGTGCATGCACAAATAACCCTAGTCTTATGTGCCTTGTTTTTCTCCTGTGAGAGTCTATATATTGTACTCATGTCAAGCATTAATATACAAGAGAAATTTGAATTGGTTTTTTAACAATATTGTCTTTTTATTGTCATTTCATTATCTCTTCTCTCTTTTTCTTGCAATTTTGCTAGTGTAGTTTTTTTTTTTCGCAACTAGATCTTGGCTTGTGCTAAAAATCCTACAGTGGGGCATATGTTTTTCCTCCCACCAATGTAGGGCCCTTCCATGGAGGGTAATTGTGAATTAAAAGTGACAAATTATTTATCATTGTTTTTGGGATAAGAGGTTGAAGAATTTATCAACCAAACACATATGTAAATGCTAGGGTGTGATATAGGATAACTTGAGAAAGAGGGATGTTATTCACTGGTAGGTTTTTCCATGAATGAGGGTGAAACATTGATAGGGTTGGTTGTAGGGAGCAACATGAACAATAGAGTGACCACTTTATATAGTTTGTTTGTTATAGAAGCCATTGGAACCATTATGGTGTGCATAGGTATATGAGATAAGGGATTATACATACTAGATGAAGGACCTTCCTCCTATGGTGGTTCAAGAATCATCAAACAAGTAACCAACTTCTCAATAATAATGCCTAGACAATATTAAACAAGTTGTTCATTAATCGGATCAAAGTAGATAGAATATTCTTAATAATAATGCCTAGATAATATTAAACAAGTTGTTCATTAATCGGATCAAAGTAGATAGAATATCAATCTTGAGATAAGTTGCATCTAAGGAATTGATCAAATTCATAGAGAGTATTGTAAATACTTGGATGAGGTATTTGGGATTAGGGAAGGCGTTGTACAAAAATCTCATTTTGTTCCTCCTATTGTTGGTAATGATGCTCTTCATAAAACTCCATAGTTGAGGGGGAATACATTGATTTGAAAGGACAATACATTGTTGATCTACCACCATGGGGAAACATACAAACCCATATGCTATAGAAAACAATGTTGTTTTGAGAATAAAACAAATGTTGGATGTGAAAGGGGCTGGACCTACATCTGGA
The DNA here is from genome assembly GCA_010110895.2 of Picea sitchensis. Taxonomy (NCBI): domain Eukaryota; kingdom Viridiplantae; phylum Streptophyta; class Pinopsida; order Pinales; family Pinaceae; genus Picea; species Picea sitchensis. Next base: position 390,099 of record SNQJ01S0007408.1, on the reverse strand, counting down.
CACATAAGGAGATCGAACTACATGCTACATACAATCAAACCCTTACTGGTTTTGGCATATAAATAACCGATGTTATATTTTAACTAGCTAAGCTAACTAGTCAACACAATCATTAACAACCTTTCCTCCAAATCATTCTCATTTCTAACCTTCCATTGGGATTTAACATCTTCTATTTCTACTCTATCATCACTTATGTTGGCACATTCTTCTAGTACCTCTCTTATCTCTACACACACCTTTGATGCATCTCTTTCCTTCACATGCTCCTCAAGCACGTCATATGTCTCTCTCTATCTACTCTATTGCAACTGCCTAATATGTCTCCTCTCCTTTTCCTTAAACTATCCATCCATACCTTCAAAACTACTTCACATAATACATTCTTGCATTCATATAGCTTTGCATTGGATTTTTTCCACTCCTTTGGATCTATATTTCTTTATGCTCTCTATTTCATCTCCCTTTCATCTTTCCCATAGCCCCCCCTTTGCAAGGGATTACACTTACATTATGTATGATATCATCCACATCAACCCTTTCTCCACAAACAACATCTTATTGTTGGCATGTTTGTAGACAGAGGCAGAGTATGCATGTTTGTCATTGATGGCGAACATTAGCATGATCAGTAGCAGATCAGCAGTGTAAGCTCAGAAGGAGGAAAACAGTCAAAGCACGACAAAGGTTTGTGTTTGTCATTGATGGAAAAGATTAGCATGATCAGATGGAAAAGATCAGCAGTGGAAGATCAGAAGGAGAAAAACGTTCAAAACACGACTAGGTTTTAGTTTCGGAGTTGCACAGATCAGGACATCAAAGGAAAGAGGTTCAAACTCGCGATATGCAAAATCGCGATAACAATCCTGACTGTTGGAGTCATAGGAAACGTGGCAAGCGATTGGAATTTCGCTGACTTGCACATTGGAGGAGTCAACGAAGCATGGTGTGGGAACTTGCGATATGCGAGATCACGAAAAGATCTGGACCGTCGAATCATCGAAATCGTGAACCATTGATCAGGCATGACGAGGGCCTGTGAAGTTGCGAAATCGCGATAAAGATCTTGATCGTTGATCCAAGAGGGACATGTGGCAAAGGATTAACATTTCGCTGATTGGAGCGTCAAAGGAAGGAACTTGCAACTCGCGATGAGATCTGGATCGTCAGATAATTGAAGATCTCGATCGTTGATCAGGCTCCATCTCGGAGTCTCGACGATCGCGACTTGGAGCTACAAGACCCTTCATCATAGAACTCGCGAGATGCGAGATCGCAATAAGATCTGGACCATCGGATCTTTGGAGATCTCGACCGTTGATCAGGATCCATCTCAGAGTCTCGGCTATCGTGACTTGGAGCGACGAGACCCTTCATGACAGAACTTGTGAGATGCGAGATCGCGATAAGATCTAGACCGTTGGATCTTTGGAGATCTCGACCATTGATCATGCTCCATCTCAGAGTCTTAGCTATCACGACTTGGAGCGTCGAGACCCTTCATCAAAGAACTCGTGAGATGCGAGATCGCAATAAGATCTAGACCGTAGGATCTATGGAGATCTCGACCGTTGATCAGGCTCGATGAAGGTTATACGTTTGCGAAATACGAAGCACCTTTTGGCGTAGCCTGTGGTCACCACCAGTGGTCACATGAGGGGAAGAAGCCAGTGGTGCTAAGCTCCATCTCGGAGTCTCGGTGATCGTGACTTGAAGTGTCGAGATCCCGTATCACAGGTATGTCGAGATGCAAGATTGTGAAATTCATATACTGTTTAGCGCTCGGTCACAACCAGTGGGCATTTGGGATAAACACGAAACCCTGTCGATTTAATCCAATGGTGTAGGAGAATTTGAATATGATCGGAGGGATACTATTGCACTTCACAGTGTAACTGCTAGAAACCACTGATGGTTTCTGCCGGAGGACTGGAAGAGACTTGAGTGTGATTGCTAGAGAAGCTGAAGAGTCCCAAGGAATCTGCCAGTGGAAGGAAGACTGGTCATAGAGGCGATTGACAGATGGATGAGCGTTGAAGCCTGTAACTGCAACAAAGAGGATGAGGTCGACAGTGATAGAGAAGACAAAGAGTCTCGACTGCTAGACAGACGAAGTAATCTTAGCATAACACTCAGTGATGATGGACACATGGGTGGAATAGCCAGAGAAGCTGAAGAGTTGTAGTGATGAACAAGCAGAGCACTCGACTTGAAGAGTATGCAGAAGCATGGTGCACTGGGCATGCACAAGGGGAACAGAGACTATAAGTATGTTGAACAAAGAAGAGATGGGGGTTGTTGTTGTGATTGAGAGGGATTCAGGAGTGTAGATGGAGGAGTGTGCAACAACTGATATACAAAGAAGAGGAATGGTGCATTGAATGGACATGGTGCACAGAGCATAAAAGACAGAAGCACAGAAAGCACAAGGCATGTGTGCAACAAGACAGTGAAACACTAAATGAAGGCTAAGGTGCTCTTATAGAAAGATAAAAGATTAGGAAACCCAAGAAGATGCAGATAGAGTGACACTGATACAGAAGAGCAGTGCAACATAGCAGAAAAGTGATAAGCCTGGTAATCCAATGATTAATATTGTATCACTGTGATAAGGTTCATTAGCAAAGATTTAAATTTCAGGGTGGTTGGGAGGTTCTAGGGAGGACTGTTGTCCTCAGAGGTTCAAGTAGGTGCTTGAATGCAGGGAGTTAGACCTTCCATCTGGTTGCAGCTAGAGAAACCAGGGTGGCAGGGTGGTGCAAGGGAGAACTGTTGTTCTCTGTTATGCAGGTTGGATGCTGTATGACTGGGATTTGGTGCTTCCCTCTAGTTGGTGCTAGAGAAACCAGGGAGTTGGTGCTTCCTTCTAGTGAGTGCTAGAGAAAACAAAGAGTTGGTGCTCTCAACAAGTAGCAACTTCCAAAACAGAGGTTGTAGACTCATTATGAGTTGGAGCTCATATGTATGATAATATAAAAAATCTAAATATTACTTATCATATAAAGAAGAAGAGGTTTTTACCCTATATGGGTTTCCTCAGGAAATATCTGTCTCTGTGTATCTCATATGTGTGACTGATGTTGAATGTGCTATTTCTTGTTTCCTTGCATTATTGTGATTATCATTGAGTGCATTGTAAAGAGTTTAAAATAAGCATAATTGTTTAAGCACGGTGACAACTGATTCACCCCCCCTCTTAGTTGTCCAACAATTGGTATCAGAGCCGACCCCTTTTATCTAAGGGTAGATCCTAGAGCTTAAACATGTCAAGACATGAAGGAAATTCAGCCAATAAGGCCCCTCTATTCAATGGAACAAACTTTGCTTTCTGGAAAGTTAGAATGAGAACCTACATAATGGCTTTAGGTGCAGATGTCTGGGATGTGGTAGATATTGGTTATGTAAAGCCAGTTGTACTAGCTAATAAGGATGACAAGCTAGAATTTAGCTTCAACACTAAGGCTATGAATGCTATCTTGAGTGGGCTTGCAGAAGCAGAATTTGTAAAAGTTATGCATCTAGGAATTGCCAAAGAAATGTGGGACAAACTCATTAGCAGTTATGAAGGTAATGAGAAGGCAAAGGACGCCAAGCTACAAACCTACAGAGTACAGTTTGAACAACTGAAGATGAAGGAAGATGAAACTGTTGGAAAATATTTTCCAAGAGTAGAAGAAATGGTAAATGCAATGAAAGCACTCAGTGAAAAAATTGAGGAACCTTCATTAGTTCATAAAATCTTGAGATCTCTCCCAGATAGGTTCAACCCGAAGGTCTCTGTTATAGAAGAACTTAATGATCTAAAAAGCTTGGAGTTTGATCAACTTCTAGGAACATTGACTGCATATGAAATGAGAATAGCTAAAGATAAACCCACCTCCAGAGAAGCATCATTTAAAGTAGACAAGAATGAGGATTTTGAGCCGGATGAAATTGAAGCAAAATTTGTGAAAAGACTTAAGAAGGGATCATGCAAATACAAAGGTAAACTGCCTTTTAGATGTTTCAACTGTGGTAGGATAGGTCATTTTGCAAATAAATGTCCACACAAAAGAAAGGATCAGACATGTGATGATGAGGAGAAGCACAAACACAGAAATTTCTTTAAACAGAATAATTTTAAGAAGAAAAGTCTTTGTGTAAAAAATGATGATGATCCTTCAGATGATGAAGACAATGACTCCTCTATTGAATATAAACTAAATGAATTCATACTTATGGCCAAAGAAGATTATGATAATAAAAGCTTAGGAAGTGAGGCTAATGAATAAGAAGTTGTGGTTGATATGGAAGGAGAACTGATCAGTGCACTAGAAGAGATTGGCAGACTCAGAATTAAGAACAGAAAGAAAAAACAATTGTTGATACAGTTTGAGAAAGACAGTAAAGAACCTGATGAAGACCTTGTCCTACTAAAAGTGGAATTAGAAGAGGCAAATAAAATTGAAGACATTCTGAAACATCAGTTATCAGAAAAGAAGGCAAGATGTGAAGCCTTAGAACAAGAAGTAGTGAAAACCAGGAAAGAGATGGAGAAGTTTCAAGCCTTATATAATCAGAATCTGTCAAGTATCAAAGCCTCAGAAGGATTAGCCACCATTTTGAATCAACAAAGGAATCCAAAGATGAAAACTGGTTTGGGTTATGAAGATGGATCAAGTAGTGGTAAGCCAAGAAACGAAGAACCCCTCAAGTTTGTCAAATCTACAACCAATGACAACAACAAACCTGCAGAAACAAAGGAAGACAATTTGCCGCCCAGGACGAGTAAAGGAAAAGGTGTCAGGACTGAATCTGTGGAACAAAGAAATAATGCGTTCCCTACTGAAAGATGTGATCAGCATGGAAGAAATCGATTTGCTCAAAGAAGACAACCATTTTCCAGGTACAAATAATTTTTCTATGGCTATTGTTTCTATTGTTTTAACTTTGGTCACAAAGTTGTAAATTGTTCCTTAAGACTTAGACATGAGCAATCAAGATTTCAAAGGAATAAATACTTGCCACGACAAAGAATGATACAGACAAGTAAGAAACCTTCACAAATTGCAAATTGCCAAATTAAGTCTAGAGACATGCAACTAAGGAGGTCAAGAAATAATCAAAATTCAATGAGTAGACAACGCTGCAACAATAATTTTGACCTATTGAACAATGAGATTGAATGCTACATCTGTCATAACTATGGACATAAATCTGTTGACTGTCGATTAAGGAACTATGAACCATATTTGAATTCTCCTACTGAAAATGTCAAAGCTTGGAAGAAGAAAGCAGATGACAAGTGTGGACTAGTGTTATCAGCCCAAAGACAAAAGAATCCCTGGTATATTGACAGTGGATGTTCCAAACATATTACTGGAGACAAAAGTAAGTTTCTAACTCTAAGTGAAAGCAAATCAAGGAATGTAACTTTTGGAAATGATGCACCAGGAAAAATTAAAGGTAAAGGAATGGTAAGGTTGAGTAATGGCAAAGGGAAAGCTCAAGATGTGTTGTTAGTAGAAGGTCTGAAACATAATATGCTTAGTGCCAGTCAAGTTTGTGACCAAGGATGTGAAGCCGTTTTTACCTCTAAAGACTGTAGAATAAAATCTTGTGAATTCAGGACAGCTAGTTGCAAAAGGGATAAGAACATAAAACAATGTCTATGTGTTAAAAGAGGCAAAATAAGAATGCCACTTAAGCAAGTATGATGAAAGCTAGTTATGGCATAGGAGACTTAGACATCTAAACTTTGACTACTTAATCAAGCTCAAAAAACTCGAGGCAGTAAAAGACCTTCCGAGAATATCAAAGCCCCAAGATTCAATGTGTAAAGCCTGCCAAGTAGGAAAGCTAACCAAGACACAGTTTAAGTCCAAGAGCTTTACTTCAACAGAGAAACCACTCCAACTAGTTCATATGGATCTATGTGGACCATCAAGATAGGAAGGCACATGGAAATAAAACTACTTCATGCTGATTATTGATGATTACCCCATACTTACTTGGGTTGCCTTTCTCAAGGAAAAATCTGAAGCATTTGAGAAGTTTAAAGTATTTAAGGCTTTAACTGAGACTCAAACAGGCAAGAGGTTAAAAGCAGTAAGATCAGACTGAGGAGGAGATTTTATGTCAAGTGACTTCAAGAAATTCTGTGATAAGCATGGGATCAAGAGAAAATACACAATCTCAAGAACTCCACAACAAAATGGAGTTGTTGAGAGGCAAAACAAAACAGTGTAGGAACTAGCCAGGTCAATGATGAATGAGAAGAACATTGGTCAAACCTACTGGTTAGAAGCAATACACACAACAGTCCATGTTCTTAACAAAACCCACTTCAGACCACAAAGTGACAAGACACCTTATGAACTATGTCATGGGAGACCTGCTTCAATTAAACACTTCAAAGTCTTTGGGAGTAAATGTTACATAATGAATAATGATGAGAACCTTGGCAAATATGATGATAGGGCTGATGAAGGTATCTTCTTAGGGTATGCTACAAACAATAAAGGATACAGATGCTATAATAAGAGGCTACATAAAATGGTTGACTGTATTGACGTAAAAGTTGATGAAGGAATCCCAACAAGAGAAGTTTACAGTAATGAGTCTTCTACAGAGAACATAGCTAAAGCTGAAGATGAACAGGTCCAAGAATAAGAAAACGAAGACTCTGAATCAGATGAAGACACAGATACTCAGATAGACTCAAATCAACAGACAACTTCAAATTCCTCCTCCAGAATCACTCAAAAGAATCATCTTGCAAGTCAGATAATTGGTGAAAAAGAAAAAGGTGTACAAACCAAAAGAAAGATAATAAAAAACACAGAACAATCACATATAGCTTTCATATCCATGTTGGAACCCAAGAATTTTAATGAAGCTAGCAAAGATGACCATTGGGTTAAAGCAATGAATGACGAGCTTGATCAGATTGAGAAAAACAATACGTGGGAGATGGTTCATAGACCTGAAGGTAAAAACATCATTGGCTCCAAATGGATCTTTAAGAATAAGTTGAATGAGTAGGGACAAGTTGTCAGGAACAAAGAAAGATTGGTCTGTAAAGGGTATGCTCAGATAGAAGGACTGGATTTTGATGAAACATTTGCATCCATAGCAAGATTAGAAGCTATCAGAATGTTTCTTTCATATGCTTGTCATAAAAGGTTTAAAGTCTATCAAATGGATGTCAAGTCAACTTTCCTAAATGGAAATTTAAGTGAAGAGGTCTATATGGAACAACCAGAGGGTTTCCAACTATTTGATAACCCTGACTTAGTATGCACGCTGAAGAAAGCTTTATATGGGTTAAAACAAGCCCATCGAGCCTGGTATTACAGACTAGATACGTATCTCAAAGACAAAGGGTTCAAGAGAGGAACAATTGACAACAATCTGTATATCAAAACATAGGATAATGATATGCTCATCGTATTGGTCTATGTAGATGACATCATCTTCGGATGTAATAAGGACTCATTGGTACAATGGTTTGCTTCTGCCATGGAGTTTGAGTTTGAAATGTCTATGATAGGTGAACTGTCATTTTTCCTTGGTCTGCAAATTACTCAAAGGTCTGAAGGATGTTCATTTCTCAAGAAAAATATCTAAGAGAAATGTTGAAAATGTTTCAAATGGAAGATTCTAAACCTATGGGCACACCTATGATTATTGGCTTTAAATTAAGCAAGGATGATGACTGTCCTGATGTTGATCAAAGTTCATATAGGTCAATGATAGGCAGGTTGTTGTACATCACAACATCTCGTCCAGACATAATGCATGTTGTTGGAATGGTAGGAAGATATCAATTTGCATCTAAACAGAGTCATTTGCTAGCTGTCAAAAGGATATTCAGATATTTGAAAGAAACAATGAACTATGGCATATGGTATCCTAAGAATCAGAATTTTCAATTATCAGCCTACTCAGATGCTGATTGGGATAACTGCATGGATGAAAGGAAAAGCACAAGTGGAGGTGCGTTCTTCTTAGGAGATTCTCTAGTAGCATGGTTGAGTAAAAAGCAAGGTTCCATTTCTTTATCAACTACAGAGGCAGAGTACATTGCTGTTGCTACCTGTTGCACTCAAGTATTATGGATGATTCAGACACTTGCAAACTTGGAGGTATAATACACAACACTGATCCCAATTCATTGTGATAACACTAGTGCCATCAATATGTCCCAGAATCTTGTATTTCACTCCAAGACCAAGCATATTCCCATAAAATACCATTTTCTACGAGAGCAGGTCACCAATCAGATTGTTTAGGTCCATTACATTCCAACCACAGAACAAATTGCATACATCTTTACTAAACCCCTAGCCAAGACACCATTTGAATATCTCCGACAGAAGTTGGGTGTCATCCTGTCTCACATCTAAGAGAGTCCATCCTGTCAGGGGGAGTTTGTATTGATTGAATATCTGATACCTCCGAAAAATTACTACAACAACTCAGGGGGAGCATGTTTTCTTTGACATTGATGTCAAAGGGGGAGAAAAGAACAAGTGCGGGTGCCTTTGTTGCCATCAATACCAAAGGGGGAGATTGTTGGCATGTTTGTAGACAGAGGAAAATTTTGTACGTGAAACTAGTCCTCCCTTAGCGTGAACCATTTTGACAACCAGTCCTCCCTCGACGTGAACCAATTTCATACGCTTGGAGGAAAATTCGTCGATGGAAAGATGGGGCCGTTTTGGAGAAACTTACTGAATATCGTACGCATTTGAAGAAAAATCCACTGGAAAATCATTGAATATCGTACGCATTTGGAGAAAAATCCGCTGGGAAATTAGTGAATATCGTACACGTTTGGAGAAAAATCCATCGGGAAATCACTGAATATCGTATGCGTTTGGAGAAAAATTCATCGAATAACACACATTTGGAGACTAAATACTTTTCTTGAATCGTACATAAAGTCAAGTTGAGTCCGTATAATTTAATCCCGTTGCAGTCGCCTAAACTCGAATTGCTTGCCAACTGTTGAGTACGAATAATTGTAGATGACATCAAGACAAGTTTCTTCCCACTGTTGAGTATGAATAACTCTGAAACAATGTGAGCAGTGGGCCTCCAGCCATTGAGTACGAATGATTCTGAACATCATTATTGAAAGCACCTGAGGCTAAAACTTTCCAGTTGTTGAACATGAATGGCTCTCAATGTTATTCACCTAAACCTTGTAGGTTTTTCCATGAATGAGGGTGAAACATTAATAGGGTTGGTTGTAGGGAGCAACATGAACAATAGAGTGACCACTTGACCAATATATAGTTTGTTTGTTATAGAAGCCTTTGGAACCATTATGGTGCGCATAGGTATATAAGATAAGGGATTATACAACATTGATTATACCTATGCGCACCATAATGGTTCCAATGGCTTCTATAACATTGATTGTGTTGACTAGTGAAACATTGATTTGGACATTTTCTAAGACATTCTAGGATAAAAGAATGTGTCATCTTTGTGATACTAAGAAGGCGGGGGATGAAAATCACTTTCTATTAGAATGTCCTACATATGCCCACATCAGATATCAATTTAAAATAATTTGTAACAATATCGACCTTACTAAACTATGGAGATTTAGGAAAGCTTCTCTACAATTTTTTTGAGCATAAAAACAAAATTTTAAAGTAAATTGATTAATTTCTTAACATTTTTCTTAAGGTTCAATAGACCAAAATTGATCTTGGTGGATAGTAACAGTCATCAATGATTACGACAACTAAAAATAATCTTGAAGTATTGAGGGGCTTTTGCAATCCACTGATATAT